>JAHWFP010012442.1:0-31161 GCA_023313725.1 Lithobius niger
TCCTACGAGCTTGTGGTGAAACTGTTCAAACAGAATCTTATTTTTTCCCTAGTAATTGTCAAATTAATTAAAATAACATACCCTCTCCCTATTTTCGTGCATCCTGCGCGTAAATGAATGTAGCGAAACAGTCTCGCAACGCGGAAAAATAACAAGCGACTGCCTAGTCGCACCGGTCTTGTGTACAGTTCCTCCACTTCCAATGTTGAGACGCACACCTCTATCATGCGCTACAACTAGTTTAGTTACGTCGAAGCAGTCTATTAAACAATGGACGTTGTAAACAATGGTCGTGAATATCTGGTACTGTTGCGAAGTTGAAAAAAGCAACGGACGGACGGACAAAGTCGTTGCAATAGTCTTCTCGCCGGTTACGGCGTACAGAAGACTAAAAGGAAAGTAAGACTGTTTGCAAATGACGTACGTTTGAACTAATGCAAAAAAAAGAGTCCTACAGGATAGGCAACATGGAGGCGTGTAGGCGTGGAGGCGTGTACACAAATAAGATTATGTGTTTGAAAAACGCTAACTAGTTGTGACGCGCGTGATTGGGGGAAACGCCTGACTAGGAATAAAGTCGTCACGTGTAAGCTGCCAGTGTCAAAACTAGATAGTGCTACGCAAAACCAGAATCGCATATTCTGAAATAATGACCTAATTGATCGCTTATTACTGGGTGTTTGGGGGGGGGGGGGTGCTCATGTTCTGCTAAGGGTAACTCCCCATTGGGGTCCGGAGCGGAGCCAACACATTTGTAAAATTATACGAACAAGAAGCTCGCGTCGAAATTACCCAGGCCCAGTGCAAGTTGTTCCTTTATTCCATCCCCCCCCCCACACACCCAGAAATACTCTCGCCCCGGCGCTGTGCATGGCATTGCGTTGTGTTAGGTCGACTTAAAATTTGGGTGTTTTCGATGTGGCTAGCGGCAATTGTTGCAACAGCTTGTGGTTGTTAATGGTGCTAAATAGACCAGAAGGCAGCTTGTGTTGGTAGCGCTGCAGGAAACAGAACCGGTTAGGAGTTGGGTCTAAACCAACCCCTCCAGGGCTTTTATTTGTTTATTTTTTTTTTTTTCGTGCAAAGTTAAATCTTTAGTAGTTAAATCTGGTAGTAGTTACATATTAGAGGAAGAAACGATGAACAACCAAGAATGACAAGTGAGCAGCAGTTATAGCGAAAACTAATTCGCGTAATCATGAGTTAGGGAACAGCAATAGTGATCGAGTCAGCATAGTGCATTGGAGATCCAATCCAAAGACCCGGGATTTACAGTATTTCAAGAAATTAACCTTGTTATTAAATTATTGATGACAAAATAAGAACAAATGCAACAAAATTTAGACAAACGGCGGTCTTGTAGCCTGAATTTCCAATACCACTCCGAACCGAGCTGATGTCGATAAACTTATCCATATTTTGTGGATGTCCACTAACTGATGTGCTTCATTCACTGCCACCATTCGCAGAAAAAAAAACATACTAAAAGTTTAAAGGAGCTCTTAACGCAAAATTGAATTTGGCTGTATTCGGTAATTGTTAAATTTTTTTAACGTTAATTTGTTTAAAAAAAAACTACTAAGAAGTAGATTGTTACGTCCGCCCCCCCCCCCTGCTCCCCGGTAAAAATTCGTAAAGTTACAAAGCCATACCAATCCCTTCACCGTTACGTAATTTATGGACGCTCCCTGAGGGGATAGTATTTCTTTCATTACGGGTATTTATAACATTTTCGATGAAATTACGAGTTACAATATAAATGAACTTTTTATTGGCTAAAACTGCTAATCACTAGAGCTGTTCACGGCGCGCCGATCGTTACTACTTAGCGCCCTGCCAACTCTTCCTACCTACGAATTTGAAAAGATCTAGACACACGCTAGTGTGTCGCGCCAAGTTAGGCAACAAACATCACATCAATTCAATTGTCGAGGTTATAAACCATTGTAGCGCGACGCCATAGCGTCAGTGTCTTATATCTTGAAACATATAGTTGGGCAAATTTCAGTACTTGGGGGAAAAATAATGCGGTACAAAAGGTTAAATTGTGTTGAAATCGAGTGCAGTGACCCACCTGACAAATTAACTCGTGTAGGAATGCCAGCTAGGTGCTTTCAATGCAAAATCTGACCATTAATAACGTTGCAAATGTGCAACTGGTTACTACCTAGCTAGTCCGCTCATCCCCATGTTAAATCCCATAGGGTGACCGAATAATGCTTTGGACGTTAAATGAAAATTTGAACATTGCTACCGAAAGTAGCAATGTTCTAGTTTTCATTTAACCCTCGAACTATTAAGCGGTGCGATTAAGTTGGCGAATGTTTTGGTATGTCGATATCAGTCCTTTGAAGGGCCGCAACCATTCGGAACTTGGTGGCCCCTTTTACCAGTTTAGGTTTTTGATATGATTGATTATTCTCGTAGCGGTTCTGAGTGACGCTAGCTAGTGTTAAATAATAGTGCCCTGCCGTCAACGTATTCCGCAGTTTGGCCAAACGCGTAAAGTGATTCGAAGGAAATTTGACAAGACTATTTTTGTTTTTGAAAATAAAGGCTGACTAGAACGAAGTACGTACTTGATTTTGTGATGAAAAGTTGGAGGGGGAGGGGGGATTGGAGCGAAATTCGAGATAGATCAGAGTAGCGTGAGACCATGTTCCTTCAGCGGCTCTGGGAACTATTCTGGACAATTTTGTGGCCACTACGATGATCGGAGGTTTCCTGGTTCAATTCCCTGGGTTGGCTCCTCCCTTTACCAGATATTTCTTCTCTAAAAAAAAAAGGCTGGTAATGTTCTAGATTGTGCCGGTTCAGCCACACGAGTATTAAATTGCTTCAGCTGACTTAAGGTTCAAAGAAATTAATTTAAAAAAAAAGATCACTGAGAAGAAATACAGATGGCATAGTTCGAAAGTATTCAGAATTCAAATTGCTTCAAGAAAGATTGCTTCAAGACGGTTTGTTTTAACCCGTGCATGAACTAACATCATGAAGTTAAAAAAAAAAATTTGACGTTATTTTTTCAGGTTTTTCGCAAATTTGAGGGGCATAAAATCAAGGTATAGATATTTCATTTGGTCCTACTCCCATCTTTGTAGGTGCCTTGGTTCAAGAGGAGTAGAGGTACAAACACACTCGTACGTTTTTCATGATATAGATTATTGTTCTGCCTGACTCCCATAAACGAGTAAAACGGGTAATATTAATAAGCAGGACGGAAAGCCTAAGGGCTCGAAAAGGGTTAAAAAATGCGGATGCAAAACTATTTACGTTGCCTTTTGAACTAAATGCGCAACTGCTTGAGCGGAGAAATGGCAGTATGGCTGAGCGGTAGGACATCGGCATTTATTTTCTAAGGTCGTGGGTTCAATTCCTCACTCAGGCAGCCTGACAAATCCAAAAGGCAACGTAAATAGGATTGCATCCGTATTTATTTAACTTGTAATGTTTTATGCTAAAAAAAAAATCCTTCAAGTTACGGTAAATAGCCTGAAAATTGACCTCTGCTAGCCGTCTTTGGGAAACGCAGAGAACTGATAGATTTATTTTAGTATTTTGGTGGGAAACCTGTAGTGTACAGTATATTGATATTTTATAGAGCAGCGTCATGTGACATGACAATTTGGAGGGCATAGTTATAAGGTGCACTAGATTAAAATGTAAGGGAAAAAACGGCACTTCTAGTCAAGACAGCGCTTTGAGAGCGAATTTTCTTAGGCTTGAAAGAATGTTGTTTTCTCCAACAACAAAAATACGCGTTATAGGCTTAAGAAATCCAGTCTAATAGCATTGGCTTCAGTAAGACTACCTTCTTTTTCCCTCCAGTGCTCCTTGCAGCTAACCCAGTTACTGGCTCCACCATAGAGTTATACACAATAAGGCCGGGTTTATGCAGCCACTCGCTTTTGCATTCTCGCAGCTAGAAGCTAGAAATCACCTCAAATTCCAACATGGCGGCGGTTTTATGTCTGCCGCCTCGCAATGAAAACAACAAATAACGTGAGTTCAGAAGCGTTTGGGAAAATTGTTTCGTCATGAGGAATTCTTTATATTATTGGCACGGATTATAAGACTGCAAGTATTTACTCAAACGATGTCGGATTTAGCTAATCCATTTAGCGTTGTTACCATGGCAATGTCACCTCTGCCACCACGATTGAGTTCTAGCTGCGAGAATGCAAAAGCAAGTCGTTGCATAAACGCGCCCTAATACTATGTTGTGACGGTCACTGCCCTATTGATAGAGAGTGTTAGAAGCAACAATATTGGAAGAATTGTTTTGTTAAAAGACTGACAGTGAATACAAGCCCTGACCTATACCAGTGTTCAGCGTTCTCCTCTCCAAACCAAGTGAACAGCACAGTAATCATTATGGTTCGCGATTAACATCAAACAAAGGCTAAATAAACGGGATTGTATTGCTGTGTTTTGTGCAATACTGACGTTGACTTTTCACCATTTCGCTAAATTGCTCGATGGAAAAGAAACACGGATAATGATGACCGCACAGTTTGCTTGCGTAGCCAGCATCTGAAAAGACTGAAGAAGCCGAGGAGAATTCTAAAATTTTTATTAGAAAACAGTGGCGTATTTCAGGCAAAAGGCTGAGGTACGCAAGCCCGAAGGCCCCCCCATTTTGGTCCCCGAAGTCTGATGATTTTTTGGCTTCTTTACCTGAGTATTCATTTTTGCTCTCTAAATATAGCACCCAGTGGCGTAACTACGTCATGTTGGGGGGTGCCCCCCCCTGCATACCACCAGTGTGTGCCCTGTTACCCAGGAACTCACAAAAAAACCTATGACAAATTGAACACGAGTATTTTAATATATCTCTCTCACAGCACGGATCGCGAGAAAGGCACGAAATATGCTCAAGTCTCTCCTTAAACAAGAAGCGGCTTCTCTGCAACACCGTTGTGCATTTTGGTATCCCTACACGTGGCGGAGCAAATGAGATAACGATTACTAGTATTTTCCGTATGATGGGCATTACATTTCGTTACGTAGTAGAGAACAATTATAGCTACATCCAGCAAGGATGTAACATCCTTCTTAGGTTGGAGTGCAGAGAACAAAGTAGTATTTCTTTAGTAAATCATAGTGTACATAAACACATGAAGCTCTGGCTGGTATACAGTGGATTTGTATAAAATACATATTAACAATGTGAGTAGATGGCAATCCATGCATTAAAGGAAAATATGTCTTAAAAAAAAAAGTGGTACAAAATTCATAACTGGTCGACAGCTTTAAGTAGTCCTCACCCAACTCCGAACTTTCGTGTTTAGTTCGATGAGTTTTTTCAGTGCTCCGAGACTTCACATAAATAGCTTAATGTTCTAACGTTTGCATTTGTGTACCAATATTTGCTTAATGACAGCTATATTTGTGTTATATTGCTTGCTGCTATATTCTTTTTCTTGTTTTTTCTTCATGAAGGACAAGAAACGCTCTCACGATTCTCGTGCATCCCACGCGATAGCTATCGAAAAATTTCATAGGTTTTTAGCGGCTGTACAACTTGAAAAAAAATGGAAACGAATGCATTTGCTACCGCGTATTTGCATACTTTTGGACTAATGTTGCAGAACTGAGTCATACAGGAAAGCTAACATGGAGGCAGGCACCTCTATGATAGCCTACCGCACGTGCCTTCGTGAGGTTTACAGTGTAAACAAGGGCACTTGGGAGCGCGTTGCCCCCTTCCCCCAACATCCCTTTAACCCAAAATGCCCTTTTTTTAACCCTAGATCCCCTTTTTTTCTGCCCGAGCAACGAAACGGGTCACAAAGCGGTAAATAAAATGCTTTTTTTCAACCCAAACACCCTTCAGCATTCCCATTGCAACAAAAGGGTTCTGCAATTGGGAAGAGGATATGTAGCAAGAAAAATCCCCTTTTTGTTCAAGTGTGCCCCCCCCCCCCTGCCATTTTTGAAAGTGTGGCTACGCCCATGACTGAAAAACGTTTTAATTAACGAATAAAGCTCAAGAATGATGCCTAAAATTGTTCCAAACTTCCGACTCCACTACCACTGGGGGAGCGTACAACGCTCCCTCAGATCCTCAAGCTGCATGTGGTGGGGGGGGGGGGCGCTGAAGTAGCCGCCCCACTTCGAGTTAGCTTTCTACGCCCTTCGACTTGCACGACTAGCTTAAACCGCACCAAGCGTAAACTTTGTGTTTAGCTTTCCACAATTTCCAATTTATTCGTTGATTACATTCTACAATGCCATTTAACATAATTACAGCTCTACGTTTATTTATTTTTTTAAGGAAGAAACTGTTACGGGAAAATCGAGAGCAACATTTAGCTCGCATTTTCTGGAATCTAACGAGCGGGCTCGAAAGGGTCATTGACCGGCCGGTGACGTCACGCTTCGCTGATTCTTGAGTTAATAGAACAATTGTTATAAAATAGAACGTTGTTGTGGGAGGAAAGCTTCGCCATTTATTTCCTTTGGCTTCTAATGCTTTACCCGTTTGTTTACGTTACGGATTTGCAGGCAAACTGTAAACTGCAGTACAAACTGTCTAGATGCAGTATAGACTGCACGCACATCCGAGAGGGCAGAGAGCAACTTTTAGTAAACGGGGCACGCTGAGGTGGTTTTTTTTTTTTCTGGAGACTTTTTTGTTTTGTTTAGCTTCTCACTCTCTTTTGTACCCTTTTCTGTCACTTTCTTGACCTTCCTGGCCTTCTCTTTGCCCTTTTTAGAGGCCTCAATGCCCTTTCTCGTCGCTGCAACGTTAGTATTTATCGGTACAGAAAAGCAAAATAGGGCATGTTTTTCTTCCCAAAAGGGCAGAGGCAATGTTCCCCCTCCCTCCCCCGTGCACGCCATGCCCGCTTTGTCTTTCTACTTCAACAAAAAAAAGCATCGTGGTATCACCGTTTAGCAAATGAACATTTAATTGGTTTTCGCCTTTCAAATAGCAGCTGTTGTTGGTCAAAGGGCGTTACTGTTAGCCCCCCCCCCCCAACAAAACTTTTAAAAATTCTGCAGGATATACCGATGCCTACTCATAACTATTCCAAATTCTCGAAGATATAGGCCTATACTAGTGATTGAAAAAGTCCGTGGCAATTAAAAAAGTGATACGTCAAATTTCATATATTTTGAAACGGAAATCGTTCCTATCACATGTCAACGTTCCGATTTAGGCTCTTTATGATGCACTTACTGGTTACTGATCATAAGAAAATTTGTAAACTGTGCCAGTGGGAAAAAAGTCATTTGTCTAGTCAAACTTTACAGATTACGTATTAAATGTCGCTTGACTTTTTTATACCTTCCAACTTTAAAACACTTAACTGGATGTAATGATTAAAAGGACGTACCTTCTCGCTATATTCGAGCATCCTGCGCGAAATATGTTTTGCAACATTTACATTCGTCTGAAGCAAAGTTGCAAAACTGAGCCAAACAGGAAAGTCAACTGGGAAGCATGTACTTTTAAGGTTTAATAAAAAGTGGGAAGAGTTTTTATTTTCTCCGAAATGGCGAAGAAAAATTGTATTATGTTTGTCATACCCTATTGAAGAATTACTCTGTACACCCGATGTTAAAGTAATCCTGTGACGTATGTAATTGAGTTTAATGGTCGTAAATAGGTCTGGCTGGATTATGGGAATTATTTTTCCCCACGGAGCGTAGAGGCAGTCATATGTAAGATTTCTGAATGCGCTATTGAGGAATTGCGAGGTTCCCTATTTTTTACTCATTCCCTATTTTTAAAATATGGTCCATGGGTACGGAAATGCTGAAATTACGTTTTTACAAGCAATTTTTATTTTTCTCAAAGAAGAAGAAAAAAAGAAAAAAACCCTTCTTGCAGGCAAACACTGGAGGGAATGTCATGCTGAGGGAAAGTGACGTCACATACTACCTCCTGCGGTTCACAGTGGGTGCTATTAACCAAATTCGACGGATTGCCGCTTTGTTTAGGCCGTTCTTATGAAGTGTGTAAGTTCTTATGCCTTGTGATGTATAATTTCCTAGTAAAATGGTAAATATTTGTAACTACTTATATACGGTTACCAAACTGTGAAACCGGGCATTATTCCGAACCTAAAACAAACTTTGCAAGTTATGTTCTGGATTTATAACGCCATGGGATGCCTAATTTCGTGGCAAGCTATCTGTATTCACAATTGTATTGCATGAATTAAGAAAAGTACTTTTCATCGTCAAAGCAATATCCATAAATGGAAGGACTGGGTAAAAGTGGCTACTCTCTTGAATCCCTTTTCGTTAAAAATTGTTCCCCAATGAAACTGTAGACTCTGGCAGTCGATAACAGCACTGGCGGTACAAACAGAGTCAAATTAAGGTAAAACGTATTAATTCAGACAGCGCTACCCTGGGAAGCCCTGGGATACAAGGACTACGTAAAACTGGCTGCTCTCTTGCATCCTATTGCATTCAAAATTGTACCCCAGTGACACCTTCTTAACTTCTATTCAACCATGAATTAGGAATGAGTTTGGAGTACCAATTAGGCGTGGTCGAATTGAGGAAAAGCAGCAAAATCGGCAGAAGCCCTTATTCATGTAGAATTCTACTCTGTCTCACAAGTTGGAGATAATATATTTTCTCAGGACTTTTGTCCAAAATCCAAGCCATGGATATTTTCCCACATAACTGATGAGCTGGGAAGTCTACAATGCCGAGTTTGTTCTTCCGATATGCAAATTTGCACCCAGACCAGTCAGCTTCGATCAGCCGATCCGTCGTTCCATTAATTTTTGTAGGGGTACAGAGGTTCCGGTCGTTAGCAATCAGATCACTATGATGCAACTCGACCTACATCTTCTGGAAGAATTACGCTATTCCTAAGAGTCCTACTTCCCTACAATGTCTGAACTCTCCAAACATCACCGTCTAACTCGAGGTCTGCTGAGGTAACTCCAATTGCTTCACAAAGTCCTAGAGGTGAGCGTTGATCTTTAAGTCTGGCATCCCGAGTTCTCCTCTGCAACACTATTATCAACAACCAACCCAACTGAGGATGACACTAGTGCGTCGGTAGGTCCGCTTACACTCGAACGGCAGATGTTATGCCCAGTAGCAGCCAACAGTCCAGCCATTAACGTTCCAGGCTAGTCTTTAGTATGTACAAGTACGGCCTTATTGTGTAAACCCTAGCGTTCTTTTCGTATACCTTATTGTACTTAACCTGATGCAAGATGGTGGACACTGGATCTTGCTGCCAATTCTGTTATATACATAGCATAGTGATAGGACGTGACAGGAAGTGATGGTTCATGAAACCTCATTAATCTTGGGAAACAGCACACTGTGGGTAATTTCTGCATAAAGGGGCTGCTCTTCAATGGAAACCTTACTTGTGATCATGGACGCTCTCCAGCTTAAGTACACTCTTCAAGTGCTGCGGCCGCCTCTAGAACCGACCTTTAACGGCTTCTTCCATCATTAGGGTTAAAACTGCATAGCACAATAAACCACAGCCTTGTCGTCCTTATGTGTGTTCCTTCATCCTTAAGCCTGGTCAGTTAACTGAATATATCGAAATCAAATAAATAGACATTAATCGCTATAAGGTAAATTGGAAATACGTTTATTCCAGTGTATGATTTCCAGAGTGTGAATTTGTTTTGAAGTAGTCAACTACTCCAAAACAAGTCCGATGCATAAAAAAAAGTAATCCAAATAAAGATGGGGTATTTATTTAAAAATGTGGCTACTTGTATTTATTTTATTTTTATTTTAGCTGCTTTTACGGCTTGTTATTTAGCCTTGTTGCTTTTCAAATGGAATCTATTTATATTCCACATATTAATTGCAATTAAACCACTCATATAGGGGCTACATAGTGGAAACAATGGTTGCTTACAGAGTGCATATAACACATAAAAAGTAACAAGAGTACAATCATAAACTTTACTCCTGTTTGTACTCCTGTTACTTTTTATGTAATTATCTGCACTTTTTAAGCAACAGTTGTTTCTAGTGGGTAATGTTCTTCCATGAGCGGTTTAATAGCAATTAATAAAGTTAAAGTTAAGTTTTTATGACAGATGCTGGGGCAACTAGTTTGCTGTTGCAGGAGTCATAGTAGTTGAGTGATGGCAGAGCTCAGCCTTGGCTGGTTATTTGAGTAAGTTTGGATACCGGTAGTTGTTTGAGCAAGTTTGGGTACCGGTAGTTGTTTGAGTAAGTTTGGGTACCGGCAGTTGTTTGAGTAAGTTTATATGACTGGTAAATGGACAGGAAATTCCGGAAAAGTCCTTACTATACCTGCTCATAAGGGTGAGACTACCGGTTTTTCCCGCGTCGCTTAGCCATAATCCGCTATAAACTAATGGCACAATAGTATTGATGGAGGCTCAATGCACTTGTGTATAAGCCGCGCTTCAACCCTGTTTATGCCACCCTCTGACTATTCCATAGAGGAGCCTGTAAATAAGTCATATCGGTTGGCTATTCTTTCCTCTTGGTTTCTCCTGATTATGGCTCCGCACTGTCCTGCTTCAGCTGCTGCGTGAGCGTGGACTAGGGCGTGGACTACAGTGACAATAGTCTACCTTTTGTCAACATGTACACATTTCTTGACACACGTACAAGCAGAAAAGAAAAACAGAAAAGCAAAATGTCAGTGTATCCACAATCACGTAAAAAAGGGGGGAGACTGACCAACCAACTCGACCTATTTACAGATCCTGCTATTGGGTAACCAGCTGGAGGGATTGAGCCTACACCAACTCTACCATGCCACTAATTCGTAATGGATTATGTGTACGCAATGTGGCAAGAGCCACTTTTCTTTTCCGCATTCACGTGTCAAGAAAAGCTTATACGTGGACATGGGGTTAGCGCGCATTTATGCTGATATCATTTTGCACTCCCACAGCTAGCAGTTAGAAATAAACTAAAATTCCAACATGGAGTCGAATTTGGCTCCCCCACCCATGTCGAAGCATCCAATAATGGGAATTCAGAAATGACTGGGAGAATTTGTCTGTACAGAGGATTTTTTTAATCTTGTTGCTCCAGATTATACGACAACATACATTGACCCAAACAATGTCATAGACCGAGGGTACATGTATATTCCTTACGCCGACTGAACTTACGTCGTCTTGAACTTGTATTGCTTTAGGAGAGAGGTGGATACAGGGACATTCAAGTCGGAGTGAGTCACACGGACAACACATACATGGTACTGCTAAGTTGCTGTTAAAGTGGCACTATCACTGATTGACAATCATACGAAAATACCGTGGTGCCATCTAGCGGCAGTGATATTGTTAATCTTTACAACTTGCTTCCTGGTGCACGAGGAGGACGCTTCCATGCTCATTCGGACAACGGTACAAAACAACACAGTGTGTGTGAAATTGGTGCATAAACAAAGAATTTATTACTACACGAGTAAGCAACTAAACCATAAGTCCACTCAAAAAGGTTAAGAAAAAATCTACGCAGCAGAATTGTGTGTTCTACAGCTTTAGTCGTATTCATTTTTGGCAGTAGAGTTGTCGTTAGCGATTAGACCAAAAAAATATTGTCCAAGTGTGCCATTTTGCAATGTGGCCGCATTTAGCTATTATAGATTAAGAATTCACCTCTCAGTTAATGACATCATACTGACTCCCAAAAGGTCTGCTCTGTTTATTTCCTTAGGATAAAACAGGAATAATCCATTTTGAATTTTCGTGTGTGGTGTTAATACACTAGAGTTCTGACATGCCCACCACCAAATTTTGGTACCACGAGAATTTTGGTACCACTCACTCATTTGCTTCACGAAGTAGCCCACAAACCAAGATTTTTTGCACATTGGCTCCCCTACTATTAATGCAGTTCCTCAAGGCACCACACTTTTTTCGTTTACGTCATCAACTTTCTCAATACAGTCACCTTCTTTTGCAGTCATTTTCCTGACCAGGAAACTATACAGCCACAGCAATATGACTTCACTCCAATACAACTCCGATCCAGAGACCGGAACAACATTTTGGCCTAGGCCACAAACAACACATTTTCATTAAACAGCTCTAAATTTCGAACACACTTGCAACCTCAGCAGTGTACCTCTGCGCAGTAAGGATTCCTGAAATTTTCTAAGTGTCCACTTTACTAAATAGCAAAATCCAAGTCTCCAATATAAAGCCTTGTTGCCAAATGGGCCAATTTCACTTTGCCACAGATCAGATGCAACTTCTCTTTGACTCCATTGACCATGTCCACCTCCAAAGTAAGGCCTCACCTCAATAACTGTGTTCAGGCATGTACCCCTTCTTGTGTAAAAATGTGCTTATCCTCGAATGTGCAGCACAGGGCAACTTGACTAATCCCAGGTCTCTGTTGAATACACAGTGTGAGACGTTTATGCACTGTAATCCCACTGTTTCAGTACAGTATGTCAGGGGCAACCTCTTGCAAGCATACTCAGTGGCGTCAACAAGTTCAAGCTCCATGACTTGAACCTGGAGAAATCTTTCGCGTGTAGTCAACTTGAGGCCAGAACCCTAGTTCACCGTGTTATGAGCCCATTGAACGCTTTCCTGGAATCCATTGTGTGCATTCCTAGCATAAATGGATGGAAACTGTGACTGTGTAGACTTTCTGTCTTATACGCCTGTGAATTTAGTGTCCACTCAATTATGGTATAATTATAATAAAACATTTGTCGTGTAAATAGAACATGACCATTGACCAGTCAGATGAGGGCCTGTTGACCACTTATTACCAACCTAGTTAAAACCAATAAGTCCGACAATATGCTTGTAAGTCCGAAATAAACCATAAGCATTGATGGTTAAATGTACAGGCAGCCTACTGAATGCTGCACTGCATCAGAAGCGGACTGGCAGCAAAGTCGAGAAATCCCAACTGGCCTTTGGCCACAAAATTCCCAAGTGGTTTGCAGACCCGCCAGTACACCTCTGCATGGCACACACCTTACACCTGCGAGCTTTTTGCCCTCGTCACTATTTCGTGTTGAAACGCACCATTTACGTCAGCTCTTGGACAGTACTCGTAGATGAAAAATGGTGCACCGAAAACCCACTGCCTCTTACTGATTCACCCAACCTATGTTGAATATTCAACAGTCTATAGGTTTTTGTCGTGGCTTAGAGAGTCACAGGGAGCCACGGCAGTTGTGCGTTGGCTCTGTGCTCTGTTGGGGCATGATATTGACATCTGGTTCAAGTGATCCACCGCCTCTTCACAACCTTACGATCTCATGGATATAAAACTTGTTCCCTACAGTAACGGGCCTGACCTAATCAAAAACAGAACAGCTAAACCACAGACCAACAGAAAACTCGCCATCAGTACCAGAACCCACCTTACGGCCAAAAATACTTTCGTTGTTATAACAAAAACGTAAAATGTTCATAAATGTTCACTGGAAGGACCCATGAGGGCTATAACACAAGGAGCTAACCACGTGTGAAGCCTCAACTTGTGCCAGTAAGTGAAAATCTTGGCATCATTCCAATTAGTTTAAGTTACTGTAATTTTACGATTTGCTATTAGTTATCCTAGCGATGTTCCAAAACTTTTGCATTTTAGATTGTACTGCTGCTCAGAAGACTAAACTAAATTTCTTGCTTAATAAAGCATTCAATTAATTAGCAAACTTACTAGAGGAATTAATTAGCAAATTTACTAGAGGAAAAAATATCTTCATCGCCATTGTAAGATAGCTGAAATCTGACACGTCAACAGGGCGTGCAGAAGAGGAAAGGAGGTCCACACTCGACCGAGGTTTGCAGATTATACAGCACGCGTCAAGGATGCATGCCCCTTTTATTAACTATGTATCACGAGTTCACGACAAGAGCAATGGGTGATACAGAAATGTGGCGATCACAGCGCCAGCTGTTAAAAGTATTGTGGTTAACTAAAGCCGCATACATTACGTATCTACTGGTGGATGCAATAACGTACCATTTACATTTACATTTACATAAAATAATTGTCGCGCCCATAGGCATTATGACAATCTGCACAGGGTGCAGGACAAAAAAAAAATCGTTAGGCCAAATTATGAGAACAACTTCTCACTTTCCTCTCCACCTCAAGTTTTTTCTTAAATCCTTCCAGATGTTTAGCACAAGCCACGTCCTCTTTCAAGCCATTCCAGTTGAAGGCAGTTTCAACAAAAAATGAAAATCTGGCGTAGCCTCTCCGAGTGTGTGGGAGCCCCACCTTCATAGTATGATCATGCCTTCCAAAAAAATTGGGCACAGCACAAAAGCGATCTCGGTCCACAATAGTGTGGCCGTTAACAATATTGAAAAATAGGTGAAGCCGGTGTTCCTTTCTTCTGTCCTCCAGGTTCAATAAAGCAAGCTCCCTTTGTGTAGCAGTACCACATAACTCTTGCCGAAAGTCTCTCTTTATGAGCCTAGTTGCACGCCTCTGTACTCTCTCCACTTGCTGCACTAAAGAGGAAGTGTAAGGGTCCCAAACAGCTGAAGCGTACTCAAGTCTTGGCCTAACAAGGCTTTTGTATGCCGCCAAGCGAGTATTTTCAGGAGCATCCCGCAGCACCCTGTAAACGAATCTCATCATTCTCTCCGCACCCTTTACAATATCAGACACATGAAGATTCCATCGCCATTCTGAGGTCAGGTGCACACCTAAACACTTTAAGTCAGTGACTCTATTGAGTACCTCCCCCCCTAAAGTGTAATCATAAAACACTGTATTGTCCAGCTGTTTCCTTGTGAATGACACAACTTTAGTCTTGGTGCGATTGATCTTTAAACTCCACTTCTTACACCAGTTCCAAAAGATAATGGTGTCTCTGCTAAGAGCCAAGCAGTCATTAAAACACTTAATTCTAGCTGCTAAATTTCCATCGTCAGCAAAATAGAAGGCTGCACTTGAAAAATGATCCAGAGCATCATTCAGGAAGAGAATAAAAAGCAGAGGACCATACACTGAACCCTGCGGTACGCCAGAGGTTACTTGCTTCGAGTCAGATGTCAGTCCATCAGCTACTACAACTTGTTCCCTACACCCAAGGAAGTCGGATGTCCAGTTCAAGACCCCATCTGCAATACCATATGCAGCCATTTTGTGCAAAAGCAGTCGATGGTCTACTGTATCGAATGCTTTAGAAAGGTCAAAAGAGACCATGCCAACCTGCCCAACCTGGTCCATACCCGTGACAATGAAATGCTGAAGGTCAACAAGCATTTGTTCGCAAGAACCTCCTCTCCTGAAGCCATACTGTGCAGGATGTAGAAGTTTATTTTCTTCCAGGTGTTTGCTAACACAAGACACAACGATGTGCTCCAACATCTTCACCACCACAGACGTTAGAGATACTGGTCTGTAGTTCCCGGGATCAGTTTTGTCCCCTCCCTTATGAAGGGGAACCACCCTAGCAAACTTCCAGTCCACTGGCAGTTCCGCCTCAGTCAGTGACTTGTTAAAAATTACCGTTAAAAACTGTGCACTGTATGGCAGCATCAGCTTAAGAATTTTAGCTGTGATTCCATCCGCACCACAAGCTTTCCCAGTCTTTAAAGCATTTATCAGTTTCTGAACTCCTTCAAAGGTAACCGTTACCTCCAACATTTTGGCATCAGTCCTGCTCGAGAAAAACGGTAGAGGTCCCTTGTGAGGGTGCCCAAAAACTGATTGAAAGTAGTCATTCAAAACATTACACTTTTCAGTAGGATTAGTAATGAGCTCACCATCCTGACTTCTCAATGGGGGAAGCGCATGATCCGTCTCCCTTTTCCCTCTAGCCAAAGTCCAAAAACTCTTTGGGTTTGGCCCAAGAAGATTAGACAGATTATCATAAAAGTGTGCACGTGCTTCCTTCAATTTGGTTTTAACCAAAACATCCAATTGCTTATAATCGGACCAGTTAATTTCATTCCTACTTTTACACTTATTGTACAGCGTCTTTCTTTTCTTGATCAGTTTCCTGCACTCACTATTAACCCATGGCAAGCCAGTAGAATTCTTTGCAGTACCAGTAGGAACAAACTTCTCAACGAGCTCCTTAACAATACACTTTAGGAAGTCCCAAGCTTGGTGAACAGACCAATCCTGGACACTTGTGTCAAAATTCATGATAGCCTCTTCCAGGTAATCAGCAATAGCGGCAACGTTTGCTCTTTTATACACCATGTCGAACAGACTCAAATGTTACGAAGGGCGTCTGCTGGCTGCTGCCCTCTTTTCGTTGTTTTTCTCCCTGCGAACGATGTCTCATCAAGGCCGGTGTGATAGACGCTGCTGATGTTCTGGTTTTCTCTATTTCATGCTGCTGTACTCTGTACCTGAGTGGCGCACTTTTCAGGCTGCCCAGACGTCTGATGGGACCTATGGCTTCAAATTCTCTGTGGGCCTCCTCACACCTTCCTGTGGAACAAAAGTGCGCTTGGGGCCTGTGGGAAATCTAACGACCTTTTATTTATTTTATTTATTTTTTTGAATCTGAACTGCCTTTTTGCCTGAGCCGGAGGTGGGACCCCCTTCAAGCACCGGCCTACCGACAGAAGCCACCCCTCGAGCAGCCCTCGTCCTTCCCCCTTCTCCTGGTCAGCCATGCCGGGAACTGCAGTGAAGAACAATATACGGCAATCTATAGTGAAAAATAAAGGATCACTTGGCTGCTGGTGTCCCCAAAAATCCCGTAACTCTTATCTCAACCCGCCGTATTTCACAGCCACCTTGCTGTAACATGGAAGGCTATTAATTGAGCGTCTGAGGCTGGTGGTCTTTCCTTACGAGCTCCGTGACGCGACAAGCTCGAAGCGGCTTGAAGCAAATCGTCTCGCCCGTAAAAACCGTAATGGCTAAACATCATCCAGATTTGATTTTCTGTCGAAAACAAGCAGGCGTAGGTAAACACATACTTTAACACGCCAACACCAAGTTTTCTGAAACTGTTAATGTATATTTCCTTTGCGAAAGCTAATTTGAGTTAGGGGTGCTGAAGGAAGGTGTACCGTACGTTGGTTAACATTCCAATACCGATATTGCCGGGATTGAAAACGCACGTGTAACGTTAACTTTGCCTTGCGACCTTTAATAAAAATCCCGTAACTTTTTGTTGTTAGTATTCGTATTTCTACACATGTTGCCATTTTGATTATATTTACCGTACAACTTGTTTCTAATACTAAGACCCGGTTCATTGGTCCCCAACTACCCAAAACTTGTATTATCAACACAAAGAAGACTGTATCCCGATCCCAGTCCCAGCAACAGGATCCTAGTTTCCAAGGTTCAATTCTTAGTTAATTCTATCGTAACTAGCCCTGTGTGGTGTCGGAGCTAACCAACTTACGTAACGCAACCCAAAATGTACAACTTAGTTTTCTCACTTCAAAATCTATAATGCAAGCACTGAGGTCTCGGCTATGAGTCCATAGTTGGTTTACAGGGCTCGAAATGAGCGGTATCGCATCGCAGTTTGTACAATTTTAGACATTAGCGATACAAAACTGAAATGTGCGTAGCAGTTTAGCGACGCAAGATCATGGAACTTTATAACTAAGTAAAAAATCCTTTTGCAGTAGGCCCAGCCCATTTATAATGGAACAATCATTGTGTTCCGCAAAATTCTTAATTCCAATCCCCATAAAAGTTAGGTTATTTTTATACAACGTGCAAAGAATGAAATTGAATGATACACAATCGTAACGTAAAGCATCAGAATATTTAGGTATTAAAAAAAAAAAGATGCAATTTATATGTCACACAATCACATACTCTTGTTCTAGCTGAACCATCAATTAAAACGAAAATGCCCTTTTACCTGCTAAGAAAAATATGTGTTTTATGAAAACTGCTAACCATTATTTTGTGATTGCTACGCAAATTTTTAGTTTGTATCGCAATTATGCTACACACTTTTTTTCTGGGCATTTCGAGTCCTGGATTTAAAACAATTAGTAATCGTGATAGTTTCTCGCAGACTGGCTGAAAATAGTCTGCTTCTGATAAAATAAAATGTTACTGACCAACCAGAATTTCTATTTCAATGTTACCACAACCAAACATTTTTTTTCTTCGGCTTACGGCTCTACTGGTACGGTTGACTGTTGTCGTGATATGGCCATTTGAGTTCCTTCTTTTCAAGCCGAACAAAACTAAAACAAAGTCGCAAGTCGTCGATTTTCCTCTTCATTTCCTGAAGTCAATGTTATGGTTACGTTACGGTTAATGAAAAGTTATGTTATAGCTGCATCCTAAAATATCCAATTCTTAGGGCCCCAGAAATTCACTCGTGCTCGTGTCCATTGTGGTGTTTGCAACATCTTTGGTAAAATTGGCAATTTCAATCCAGAGGTAACCTTAGCTGTTGAAAAGGGCATTAATTCGACTATTTCCCTTTTTGCTTAAATTTGATGTTTCAGACCAAGTTTTATAGGAGCCTATTGTAAACTTATGGTAGGCTCCTTAATTAAGTTTATTGTAGGCTATTGATTGAAACTGACACTGTTGTAGATCTACAATGAAACATCCGCCACTTCGAAAATGGCAAATTGTAATGATTATTACTTACAAACTTGACTTGCGCTTTACCAAACGTCCATTCTTACACTGTGGTTTATGTAGGGCGAATCTTTGGTGTGCTGTATTGTTGCGGAAAAAATTCCCACAATCGCCCATCTTCTTCTGGCACACACCAATGGGCAGTTGACAGTGAGACTGTACAAATCGAAAATTCCTCTACAGTTTCCTCTTTTCTGTTGCAGAAGTAGCTGGCGCTTAGCAAGTGGCTCCCTCTCATTGTTGGACTCATTGTTGCTACAGCACTGCTACTTATACAGCAAGAAAGAGGAAGCTTTGTTGGAATTGTCAAATTATACAGCATCCAGTTTCATCATTAAGTGCCTGTTGGTGTGTGCTTGAAGAATGGAGGAAGGTTTGTGAGAAATTTTTCAACATTATACACTCCACCGAAAATTTGCTCTACAGTATAGGAATAGATGTTTGGTGATGCGTGACTTTGTAAGTAATTTTCGCGAAACCAAAGTAAAATGAACCTTTCTGTTTTTCAAATTATAAGCACTTGTGCTCGTTTTGATTTTATGCTGCTGCTTCTTATTTGTCTATTGAATGGCAAATCAGCTGCACTTGTACAATACTCTTGTTTCTTATTTAGTGGGATGACTAAATTCTGAAGCCATGTGCCTTCTTGAGAAATAGTCTAATGTAGTTACTAACGTATGGTATATTTTTTTCTATTTGCAGCTATTGGCAGATTATGCGAAAAATGTAAGTATTCGGAAGTCTTTTATTACTTTCTGCAAGAATTTATAGGGTTTTTTTATTCTCCTCCCAACCCTATAAATTCTTGCTTTCTGACATGTCGGCATTATTATGTTAATGTCATGTGTCAGGGTTTGAATAGGTACAGTGCCAGAAAATCCCCATAGCAGAAACTTTTCCAGCCTTCTGCAACAATACTGCTTTCTTTCCGCAGATTGGTTTTAAAAAATGCGTCACAAATTAAAGTATATACACATGAAGCACTACACATTAAACAAGTTAAAAAGGTACCTAGTATTTCAGAGATAAGCACTTGTATCCATTTTCAAAGGTAAAAGGTAAAAACGCAAGAGGACAACACCACAGAAACACTTCACTAGGGAGCCTCCATACTGGAACAGTGGATGTGTGCAAAGGATGATGGGAGTAGTGGACTGGAAGATGTGGAAGAGGGAAGGTTTGATGTGCTAACAATAATAATAAAACATCCAACCTTCCTTCCCCCACTTCCACTTCTTCTAGTCCACTACTCCCATAATCCTTTGCACACATCCACAATTCCGATATGGCGGCCCCCTAGTGAAGTGTTCGTTTGGTGCTGTCTTCTTGTGTTTTTAATTTTTACCTTCGAAAATGGAGACCAGTGCTTCTCTCCGAAATATTAGGGTGCCTTTTTAACACGTTTAATGCGTAGTGCTCCATGTGTATATATTTTTTTTCTTTCCGCAGCATAAGCCACTGTTGAAAACGGCAATCGGCGTTTACAATGGTATGCAGTTGACATCATAACAATCGAAAACATAATACCACAATAGGAGAACACTGTTTAGTAATGCTGCACCGATACCAACTGTACCGATCCGATTTTTAAAATGTTGCCGATACCGTACCGGTGCCAATACCGATAACCAAAATTGTGTCCCCAATTTTTCATCAACAGTGTAGTTTTCTGCAAAAGTCCAATAATTATTAAAATTAGAAAAATTTTAAATAGTAACCCACAGTTAAAACCTAGCTAGGAAGATACTCAGTGATTTCCTGAGCAAAACGCTGCGAACCGCACGTCGTAATCTCGAACGGTTCCAGAGTTATCGATATTTCCGCGAAAGTTACCGATACCGCGAATATCAGCAACCGATCCGATCCAGTATCGGTATCTGTGCAGCCTTACTGTTTTAGTTCTTCTTTAAATTTTTGGTGAAATTGTTATGAAACCTTCTTCGGAAAGTTTCATGCACTAGAAAATGGTCGCTACATCGTGTAGAGTAAACAATATTGTTTCCTAAATCCAAACTTGTGTGTGTTCCAGCATGTAGAAGTTGCCTGTATTTTCGTTTGTTTTTCTATTTTTTTTTTATTGCTTAAAAAGGTGAACGACCCTAACTTCACCAAAAATGTCATGTGAACTGTTTCACTGTTTCGTTTGGTGGTTAAGTGTATTCCGTTATAAACACACTACGAAATTCGCTAAAATTCACAACACGGACTCACTCTTAGTCCAAATTTTCGATACCACCCAGATATCTTCGTCAGGTCTCAAGGATTTTGCTGCTTTCTACTTCAACTACATCGTTGTATACTTCGTTGTCTGCTTTGCACACTTTTGCATTCGAATTCGAGTGCAACCGCAGCCTCCCGTATTTATTGGGCGTTTTTGTGAGTCTCGTGTGATATTTTTCAATTATTGGGCTGCACATGCTGTTCACTCGTGAGACCCCACTGATGGTTCAACTGCTCGTTGAGTTCTCTTCCTACCAGGTGTGCAACTCTAGGGAAAGCTGGGCCTTGGATGTTCATCAAAAGTACCCCGTTCTTTTCATGTTGTTGAATGGCAGTTGAACCATCAGTGGGGTCTCACGAGTGACGAGCACATGCAACCCAATAAATACGGGAGGCTGCGGTCGCGGTCGAATTCGAATGCAAAAGTGTGCAAAGCAGACGACAAAGTAAACAATGATGTAATTGAAGTAGAAAGTAGCAAAATCCTCGAGACCTGACGAAGATATCTGGGTGGTATCGAAAATTTGGACTAACAGTGAGTCCGTGTTGTGAATATTAGCGAATTTCGTAGTGTTTTTATAACGGATCGATCTTTTCACAGTATGAATTGCAGCGATGTTTTTCGAGTTAAAGTGTATTCCTTCTGTTCTTTGTGATGTCTAACCTAAACCACTGTAAACGGCATTTGCCGATCTTCCAATCTTGTTTACTCCACACGATCCTTTACTCCAAACATTTTTTTTAGTCCACACTATGTACAGTAGCGACCATTTCGTAGTGCATGAAACTTTCCGAAGAAAGACAATTTCACCAAAAATTTAAAGAACAACTAAACAGTGTTCTCCTATTAACATATTGTGTACTGTGACACCCTATTTCTGCCATGTGGCAGAAAATAATTGAACATGCTGGAAAACATTTTACGTGTAAATTCGAGGGAAGTTTTTACTTTGGCTAATGCTTGACATGTTTAGAAATTATGATTAAATAATGCTTTTGTCAAATCTTATCACTCAGTTCAGTTGCTATGGCAAATTTCCGATGAACTCCCCAATAAATGATGGTGAATAATAGCAACTTTCATCTTCTTCAGGCACCTTTAACGAGTTTAACAACAATTTATAAACAAAGTTTCCACAACACCTAGAAAGAAGCCTTGAAGAAGATGAACGTTGGTTGCTATTATTTACTGTCATTTATTGGGCAGTTCATCGAAAAATTTGCCATAGCAACTGAACTGAGTGCTACAATTCGACAAAAGTGTTATTTAATACCGATTTCTAAACCTGTAAATTCGAAGCATTTTGCAAAAATGTGGAATCTGAACCTTTTTTAAGCCATTCATGACATCTTGAAGCAAATACGAGAAAAAAGTAGCCACGGCGATAACTCTCCAGTAAAGGGTTTACCGTATAGTTCACAAAATACGCTAAACTGCTCAGACAACTCCAATGGTAAGTTTTAACATTGTATATACAGCCAGAAAGAGTTCAAGAAAGGCTGTAACAACTTGGGTATATAGTCAAAACCAACAACTTGATGTATGCATTGGCAGTGCCCTAAATTGGAGATTGGGGCCACCTCCCAGAATGCACCCAACTTGAAATCAATTTTCAAGGAAAAATGAAAAGAATTTGATTCACACTGGAAGCCTACGCAATGCAAATGTTTGAAGGAATGCTAAGCAATGTAAAGGGAAGCAGTTATTTTCACATCCGACATCTCTTGTTGCACGATAGAGGGGGTCACTGACAAAAGAAAAAAACAACCAAGAGAGAAACTACTAATTGTGCTAGGTCGCTCAAATAATTGAAATACTTACAATAGCAATGTAAAAATTATTTTCCGTTTCTATTTACAATAAAAACACAGAAAAATACGGTAGTCTTGATGTTGCTTTCAGTCAAAATTTGAGTCACTATTCCAAGAACCCTGTTGATAGTTACCGCTCATAGTTCACCTTCTTCAGGCACTTTGACTGTCTTCGACAAAAGTTTTCGTTGGTCACTCTGTGCTCCTACATCGTCTGCTTTTGAATTTGTAACCGCCGATGCAACAAATTCGAAAGTAGACGATGTAGGAGCACAGCGTGACCAACGAACGCTTGTATTGAAGTGCCTCAAAAACGTGACAGCAACAACTAAACAGTGTTCTCCTATTAACATATTGTGTACTGTGACGCCTTATTTCAATAATTGAACATGCTGGAAAACATTTTACGTGTAAATTCGAGGGAAGTTTTTACTTTGGCTAATGCTTGACATGTTTAGAAATTATTATAAAATAATGCTTTTGTCAAATCGTATCACTCAGTTCAGTTGCTATGGCAAATTTCTGATGAATATCCCAATAAATGATGGTGAATAATAGCAACTTTCATCTTCTTCAGGCATCTTTCTAGGTGTTGTTTGCTGAAGAGTTGCAAGACATAGACTGTGTCTTTAGTGTGGATTATGGCGGTAACTATCAACGTGACTCAAATTTTGACGAAAACGTTCACAGAAAACGTGCAACATTTTTTTAGTGCTTTCAGCGTTTCAAGAGTGTAGTAAAAATCCAAATTCTGTCTCTTTGGCAGCACTCGTAGATTTGTATTACTATGCCGTTCATTGCTAGTAAACTTGAAATTTCGTGGAAATGGTAAGATCTTGGTGGTATTTTGGAATTAACCATAAAAAAAGCCTATGCTGAGGTACGTTATGTTCTCAAATAAGGGCCTGAATGCTTAGCGTTTTTGCCATATGTGGATATGTTGATTTTCCGATCGACAAAATGTGTACGGATTGTCCATCTCACAGTTGCTGAGATGTCACTATTTCAGTATCATCTATTGCTAGTAGCAGTTTTGGCAAGTAGGACTAAAATACAAGTTGTCAACTGTTGAATATCCTTCACGGGTTACAATGTCGTCAAGCATTATATATTCCGTAGAAATACATTAAAAAATTGAATTGATAGCAAATTGAATCTGTTACCAACATCGCTTAACACTGCACATAACACAAAGCTTAAACTTGATTACTTGAACGTAATTGACACTGAATGATGTACTACAGTGTTCCTGCCAGACTATCAATCACGCATTGACCTGTGGTATATGTCACAGGTTAAAACGTCTATAGAGATGCACCGATGTTGGCATCGGACATCAGAAATTGGCTTTTTTAGGCTACATCGTTCATCGGAGCATCGGTTTTAGGCAGCAGATGTTAAAACGTTGGAAATCCATAATTCTCATTCGTAAAATCCTCCTCGCTGTGTTACAAGGTAGGGGGTCCCTTCCTTTACCTACGGTGCGTTTTTACTACCCCACCAGCTCATTAACACAGTCATTTATGCAAATATTGCGTCACTCCATTCTCCACCCCACTCCCCTTCCCCTGCTCGCATCCACCCACTCTTTTTCTTGCCATTGGCGCGAGCAATCAGAAAATGTTCAGCTGGGATTGTTGAATTTATGAAAAGAATTTCGTTCCGCACAGTCGTTTTCGCAGTTGGACTGGCGTGCGCCATCTTTCCAAGCGAGCAGCGAGCAGCGTTGCCAACTTGCCATGAGGCTACGTGGTTGGAGGGTGAGTATTTCTATCGCTGGAGAGTAATAAGATGGCGGCCGGCATGGCGACGGCAATTTTGTAGGAACGAGAAGCCTGGTGGCCTGTTAGGCCGGCCAAGTCCGTCTGTACATGGATAAGTTTGCTCCTTGAGAAAGTTTCGGCAGTGGTTTAATACGGATTGTCTGGTTTGTGGTGTTTATTTTTGGTTTTGTAGCCGAATTTGTGGAGTGACGAAGCAGTAGTAAACAAGAGGGGCGGTCGGGAGTTCTTACGTAAAACCTATTGTTGGAGTCTGTGATAGACCGAACCGGGTAGAACCGCAAGTGGCGGACTGTGGAAATTGTAGTTGGTTGTGATAAGGCATTGACTTATCGGAAAATTGGCACATCGTTCAGTTTTTGTGATGCGGAACGCTGGGGCGTGCATGGGCATTGGCTCTAATGAGCGTGAGTAGACATTTTATGTGCACTGTTGAGTTGTTTGGAGAGTGATTTATACGATGAGCACGTACAGTGCTGGAAGTTTGAGGGTCCATTGTGCAGGCTGGGTGGCCATTGGGGCGTCCCCGGCGGTGTTGGAGATTGTAGATGGTACAGATCTAGAAATGGGAAATACGCCATCGCTGGTTGCTTGACAACGCAATAGAGGTTGCCCCGAAATTGAGCGATCTGTTGGTTCAAGGAGTAATCGACAGAGTTGAAAATGGGTCTGTGGGATTTGTACCACCAATTTTTTCGGTGGCAGAGCCAGACGGATCGGTTAGGATAATTTTGAGCCTAAAAAGTTTGAATGGGTTTGTGGTTGTAAGGAAGTGTTCCTTGGATACGCTGCCCAGGGTGGTGGAGCGTGCACAACCAGGGTGTTGGATGGCCACCATCCATCTGTCTCTGGCATATTATGCAATGGCAATAAAGAATGATGCACGACTGTTACTAAAGTTTTCCTGGCAAGGTTGACTACACCGTTTCTGTGTGCTGCCATTTGGTTTGGCCGCGGCTTCTGGTATATTCATGACGCTGATGGCAGTAGTGTGGCGCAAAAAGCAGGTGTCTTAATCTTTGTTTATCTGGATGATTTTGCGGTGATAGGTCCATCCGTAGCCGGTGCGCGGCGGGACATGCGTAAGACGTTGGAAACCTTGCAGAAGTTGGGCTTTTTCGTGAATTACGGAAAGAGTGTTCTGGTACCATCGCAGGCTTTGCAGTTTTGGAGTATGACGTTGGATCTTGTCAACGCCCGCTTTGTGCTACCACCTGAGAAACTGGCTCGTATGTTACGGTTGGTTGCAGCACTGCAGCAGAACCCGGTGCAGTCATTAAGGGCTTCAGAGGTTTTTGGGCCTAGCTGAGAGCTTGTTGTGCACCATGGAGGATGGCAGGGTGTCCACGTGTTGGTGGCAGCTCAACCTGGTGACCTAATGTCATGAGGAGATGACCAAGGAAAGCCTTTCGCAAAGATCTTGCGAGGATCTGGACTGGTGGGCGAGGAATCTGCGTCGCCCGATGGTAGCTAGGTCTTGGGTTTCGGTGGAGACCGCAATAATGGTGACAAGGACGCTTCGAACCTAGACTTGGAGAACGGCCACAGGGGATTCGCGAGCTCAGGGAAGGGGGCGACCTGGTGAGGCTGCATTGCATGCATATAAATGTGCGAGAATTGTTAGCAATGCTAAAGGCACTGAGCGTGTTTGGGGACTTGGCCAAGGGACGGGTCGTGCGAATCCTTTCGGACAATGTGGTGGTCGTATCTTGCGTTAACCGTCAAGGGGGGGCGAAGTCCAAGACGTTAAATGCCATGCTGCTGAGCCTAGAGCAGCGTAGACGTCAGCTGGGTTGTGTTGTGCAGACGGCATTTCAACGTGACAGCGGATGGACTGTCTCGAGTTTTTAGGGACAGATTTCACTTCCGGTTGTGCTCCGCGGCATTCTGGAGAGATTTGTTGGTGGTCTGGAACGCCAGACGTGGATGTGTTCGCATCAGAAGCGACGTTTGGAGAGGTTTGGGTCATGGGGACGATGCTCAAGGGCAGAGTTTGTGGATGCGTTCAGTGTGAGCTAGGGCCCGTTCTTTCTGTACCTTTTTCCCCCGTGTCCTTTGATAGGGCACTGCATAGACAAGCTGTTGGTAGATCAAGTGCGATGGGCGGTGCTGGTGACACCGGACTTGCTTGGTTTGTCCGGCTGTCAGCCGCAGCCAGGGAGAGGGGCCATATGCCTTGAGGAGCGCAGAGGCCCTCCTGTGGGACCTGTGTACTGATGCCGAGGTGGCGGATCAGTGGGGTTCCTGGGTGGTCTGGGGTGTAGGTACAGGGTAACACTGCCGGCGCCAGAGGGCCGCTGCTGCTATTTTCAGCGCGATTCCGAGGAGTCGATGCACTGCTTCGTAATCTATCTCAATCTTGGAACACAGTGAGGACGATTTTGCGGATGAGAAATGAAGATTCTCCCAGAGAACTTGTTCTTGCAGGAGAATCTTAAGTTCTCTGAGTAGAATCCAACGAAATTGTGTTACAAAACAGGACCCACCCGCTTGCCTGCACGGAATCGAGCATTCGCAGCAAGAAAAGAGTGAGTGGACACGAGCAGGGGAGGGGGAAGTGGGGTAGGGACAGAAGTGACGCAATATTTGCATAAATGACTGCGTTAATGAGCTGATGGGATAGTAAAAATGTGCCGTAGGTAAAGGAAGGGAACACAGTTTCGTCGGATTCTACTCAGAGAACTTAGATTCTCCAGCAAAAACAAGTTCTCTGGGAGAATCTTCATTTTTCTTAAATCATTTTGTGAGGGCTTGAAATATAGCAAAATGGTTGCGATTACTTTGTGATTCACATTCCATAGCAGACGCCATACTTAGCACCTCTCAAAATATAAATTGTGGACTGGTTTTCGCTATTTTGGGAGGTGCATAAAGTATGGCGTCTACTGTGGTTTGTGAGAGCTGTTCTTATAATTAATTTCTGGTGCTAAATTTTAGACCTTCAGAAATTTATTTTATTTTATTTTTGAAATCCTCTTAATTATTTATGACTCAAAGAAAAATGTAACTTATTTTCACTTTACTTTCCTGAACGTCGGACCACGAGATATTGGAATTGGACATCGGCCGACGTTTTTTCAACATCGGAATAGGCATTGGTATTTGAGCTCATCGATACATCCCTAAAAACGCCACGTCTCTACAGACGAGATGTTTTAATCTAGGCAATACGGTAAAAACTGATCTGGAGAACCTGTAGATATCACATTTTGTATTTTTAAATGCGTCGTGGAAGTTGGGGGTGAATAGTATATAATTATTGCCAAACCTAGTATGGGGAAGTTCTTATGGATTTAAAAATGTAAACACATTTTGGTGTATTGACCAAAAAAGATGATAACAAATTATGTATGACTTTTTGCTCTGTTTTAGGTGACGGAAAGTGCGTTATATGTGATTCGTATGTGCGTCCATGCACTTTAGTACGGATATGTGATGAATGCAATTATGGGTCGTATCAGGGTCGGTGCGTAATTTGTGGAGGACCAGGTGTGTCTGATGCGTATTACTGCAAAGAATGTACAATACAGGAGAAAGATGTAAGTACTGGTGGTATTTCCTAAGCTATTGTGCTGTGCAATACATTGAGTACATACTACAATACTGTTTCGTAGAATATACCTGATTGCGGAACATAATACTTGGAATTCCATCACTGATCGGTGTTGCTTTCATGATTTGCTTTGGTGATGAAGGCAAAATTTCTGCTTACCATCATTAAAAAAAGCTGGGCAAGAAGTGATAGTTAACATTTACATTAAAAGTTTAAAAATGTACACAAATCGCTATGCAAATCATATAAAGGAAAGAGGAAAACACACCAAACAGTAAAAATCGTACCCTAGAAATGACATAGTACAGTATGCCACCTTTATGCACTGAGGTGTCCTCGAAGTGGTGCAACCCAAACTCGAACTGACAACCCAAACTGTCCAAAGAGCATTAAACTAGCGCCGTTATCGATGTGCCCACTCCTCCACTGTCGTAAAATGACTTAACTGAACCCGTTATTAAAATCGCAGTAGTTACTAGATGGAGCCAGTTCCACACACGATCACTGCCTCGCCATCAAATGTTCGTATCTGCGATAAAAAATGGGTTTCTTTTGCCGTTCGGAAATATACAATACCTGAAAATTTGTAGCATTCTTCCCTGAAATATGCTTCTCTTGCTGGAGTTTTAAAGTTGCGTCGAGACAACCAGCTTGCGTAACCTCTCCTGCGCATGCGCCAGGATCCTCTATAAAAGCATTCGGGCGAGACCGGCCCGCCATCTTTTCCCTCCAGCGGTAGCTGGAACGTCTACCTTTGCTTCTCTCTTCGCATCGTTTCTTCAAATCAACTGTCCGACTTTGCAACAGTCCCTGTCCTGTTTTCTGCTATCCGAGTTTCGACTCTGTCTCTATCCTGATTTTAGCAGTCCGACTTTCGCTCCGTCTCTATCCCGTTTTCTGCAGTCCGACTTTCAAGGTCGCGGACAGCCAGCGCCCGCTCAAGCAGACGACGCCATAGCCTGTTCAAAGGAAGCGACGACTGAACCCGGAAACAAGATGGCCGTCCCATCGCTTCACAGCCCGTCGCCCGTCGATCTTTATATTGTTGTCTGTCCTTCAAATTCAAGTATCTCCTTCTGCTGATGTGGCCAACTCTCATCACATTCTTCAATTAAGAAAGCCAAGAAAAAGAAACACTCCCACAGATCGTCATCTTCTAAATGGTATCGATCTTTATCCGAATTTCCTCTCGATCCGTCATCAAGCTCTTCCAAGATTACGGACTGTCCTTCACACACGTCTCAAAACTCTGACTATTTTTCCAAGAATTCGGACTATCGATCGCACAAGAATCAACCTCTGTCTGCATCGCAAGTACCCGCTCTAATGAACCGTGCAATACGACAATTCAAGTACAAGTCAACAACAAACAGGCCATCAGCATCATCATCATCACACAGATCATTCCTACACTAAGACTGGATTACCAACGTCCACATCGACTATGTCATGTCTTCAAGCAACAGTCCGTCTGTTTTCTCCTGTCCCTGTCCTGATTTCATGCAGTCCATTTTTCAGTTCTCGGACAGCCAACGCACGCTCAAGCAGACTATGCCGTGCCCTGTTCCCGTGAAACGACGACTGATACTGCGTTCAAGATGGCCGCCACATCGCATCGCTGTCACGTCGCCTGTCGATGGTTGTGAGTTTTTTCTTCAATCAAGAAGGCCAAGAAAAAGAAGCATTCTCACAGCAGATCGTTCTCTTTGAAGACGCATCACTCTCTGTCCGAAATTCCTCTTGGTTTATCAGCATGCTCATCCATGAACTCAGGCTGTCCTTCACACAAGCATCAACGTTTGTCAAGCACTCGCCATAATGTACCGTGCTGTACAGTAATTCAAGTACAAGTCAACAACCAACAAGCCACTTCATCATCATAAAACAGTTTCTTCACTCAAGATTGGACAACCTACACCATGTTTCACCATTCCCATCCGAGTTTTCAATTTTCGGGCAGCTACCCAAGATGGCCGTGCCTTCGTCTTGAAGCCCCTCTCCAGTTGCATCTGCTCAACAATGGTGTGAACTACCCTTCACACGATCTGCCTCTGTCCTCAAGTCAAGCGCAGTCATTTTTTTGAATCATGCTGTCCGTGATTTCAAAAACAAGACCAAGCCATCCAATCTGTAATTGCATTAATCATCCCTTGTCATTCTTATACTCTTGGGGGTACATATTCGTCATCTCTCAATCAACACCAAGCTTCAACATGGCAAGACAGCCTCCGTCCTCAGCATGAAACTGAAATTGTGGACGTGACACATCCCACACTAATCTTGCTTCCGCATCTGTTTTTTAACGACGCTCACGTCAGAACGTAACAACTCATGATCGAAGAAAAATCCCGATTAATTCTCTTACAAGCCTCAAGCCATCCGTGGCTTCTTGATCCTCATCCAAGCCTGTCTTCTTCCCCGAATATGTCATCTCCAATCAAAAAGACTGGGTCATGCCAAAACTCAACGGAACCCCGATGAACTCGGCACGCACAACGATTCTTCCTTGCTCAACGTCAAGGACATGGATTCACGGGTGTCATCCATGATTGTCAACACAAAATCAAGCCTCCTCATCCTAACTCCCTTGTCTTCTCTATCTCTCATCTCAAAGTTCCTGTCCTCGGATATGACACCCTTCATTACCAGACTACACCAATCCAAGATTCATACAAACCCCGAAGGAACCTTCGCCCAAGATGGTGCTCCTTCACCCTCTTTGCCTTTGGCTGGTCTATCCTGAATCATAAAGACCCAGAACCATCGGTAACACAACGTTCCTCTTCAGTCCGCAAGTCAAGAACATGCACTCACGGACTGTGCCATTCGAGCTTCTCAACATCAGGCACTCAACACGCCGTCATCAGCCAACTGTCATCCACACTTTCTGGGCTGGATTGCAAATTCTTCGCCATCCTCGAACAGGCATCAAGGAACTTCCGTCATCATCCTTTACATTCATCTGAATTACGGATAGCCACACAAATTTTCCATTGCCCACCCGCACCAACCAAGAAAAGATGCCACAACCGCCCGAAATGCTCCTTTACATCATAAACAACAGTTGTTTCCGCTTCAGCCTGTTGTCCCTCACCAGCCATCATCACAGCTAATTCGAAACATTTAAACATCTCCCTTCTGTTGCAGATCGCCTTTGCGCATTGAATCTGCCGAGACTAGTCGCAGATTGCATTAAAACCTGCCGAAAGACTGTCTCGTGGAAACTCGGCTTACGCCCTTGGATACCCGTCATGTGGGGCCCACCACCACAGATTGACGAGGTAAACCTTT
>JAHWFP010012447.1:0-10939 GCA_023313725.1 Lithobius niger
CCTAATTTAAGATGCTTTCTTAACTTGGCAACCTACATTTCCTAATTGAAGAACGTTGGGAATAAATCGAGACTTGCCGACTGTAGAATTTCATCTTCTTTTTGTTAAAAAGATTTGAAGCATCTTGTTGAACTCACGTGGAAATGGGATGAAATCTTCCAGGCGTAAGGGAAAAACAATAGCAGATTGCCGAAAATCATACATTAAACTAACCCGGCAAAAGTAAAATAAAGACTAGAAGTGTTTAATCCACTTTCGGATACGGTAAGCTTTTAAAAGTTTAAAATCTTCAGCCTTATCATGGACCTATATATAATTCGACCAAGATTACAACTATCGAACTCTTCATACTTGGAGAGATCAACAGACGCGTCTGTGCTTTGATCCGGAGTTCACTGGTTCTAATCCAAGTGATACCATCTCAGTGAAATGGAAGTGCAACGATTACCAAATCTTAGCTTCTTTAGTGTCCGATTCTGCTGTGCCGTTTCGTACCCTTTTACTCCTTGGCGGTTTGATGCACTCCCAGCCAGAAGGTGAGAGGTAGGGGTGCCACGATCATCGATAATTTCGCCGATGAAAATTTTCGCCGATTATCGTATTGCACTTTTTTTCTAATTTATCAAATTATCGTGCAAACCTCCGTGCTTAAATTGTAATATCTCGGAAACCGTAATAGCTAGAACAACGGGTTTGTGGCGTTGCCTGCGGAGTTACAAGGGTTCTTCAACCAAGTGTACAATACTGTTGCTAGCCAATTTCGCTGATGGGAGAGTAAGTTTAATGCAAACAATATTTAAACATTAAGTGGCAACACAATTGGTAAATTGTTTCTAAATGGTGAAGAAGCAATGGACAATGGCAAGTGCATTTTCATGTCTACTGACCAAATGGCGAATGCCACACAATTCGCATTCGTAAAGGCTGCACTGTAGGCTTCAGTCAAGGTTTTTTTTTTAAATTAACAAAATAAATATGGGTATATCCAGCCACAAAGATATTATCGCTTTTCACAATAATTTAAAAAAGTTTTATCGAGATAAAATATTTTTGTATCGTGTTACCCCTAGTGAGAGGGACAATTTTGCTAGGTAATCCCAATTGGAAATTCCTACGATCTCTTACATGCCACAATCAACATGAGCACAAGGAATCAAATGGCCCTTCTCTTCCCGAATATACCAGTGGTGGCTGAAGTATGGCTCGAATGGGAGACCTCTGGCAAACGAGTAGTTCCTTGTTGGGAAACTATGATAAACTATTGCTAGATAAGATTAAGATAAGATTTATCACTACACAATCACTATCGGAACCAGACAAGATACGGAAAAGCCCACCCTGGCCAAAGTGCCCTGAAGGAGGCATGTCCGGGTTGGGATTAGCTTAGAAGAAAAATTAAAAAATATGCAAACCCCGAAGAAAAACTGAGCTTCTCCCCAATCTCAAAAATTAATCGTGCCATCAATAACCACACACACACAAAATTAAAAAGTAAATAAAATAAACATACAGAAAGAGAAACGTTGTTTGTTTATTCAAACAGGTTTTACATTTGAAATTAAAACCTGAGGCTTATTCTAGCTAGGATTATTTGGTGATTAATAATCCTATAGTGTGCGCGGCCTATCTTGAGTTCGCCGCAGAACGAACACAGATAATCGATTGTACGTTTTTGGCAGCAGAGTGCCTTGTTGATATCCAAGATGGTTACAAAAACAATGGCGGCCGTCGATTACAGCCGCCCCCTCCAGGAAGACGTAGTCGCTCGTAAAATACTTCTAGGACTCAAGATACGCAGCGCACACAATAGATCCTAGTGGCCGCAAATCAACTAAACGTCGAAATCTTTTGTTAAACACGTTGAAATACTCTATCGCGATTTCTGTTGTTATGTTGGTGTTCAAAACGGCTAAGAACAGATGCAAACAAATCTCCAGGCACTGTTTTTGCTTCACATGACCCCCACCCCCCAAAAAATCCGCTTTTTCAGCTAGAAATATGTAAACTAAACATGCCCTTACAACTTCATTACTTCCCAGTAATAAAAAATTATTAGTCCCCCAACCACGCTTGAAATTACCAACTTTTTTTTTTTTTTATCTTATCCCGCACAGCTGGAGTCGACACGAATTGCATTCGAGTTGCTCGCTCGTAAAACTAATTCACGCAAAACCAGAAATGCCAGAATGCGTTATTAAAAATCCGAGCCACTAGCAGGTTAATTAGTAACGCTGCTTCCTGGAACGAAGTTTGCGTCAGAACTGGAAATGAGGACAATCAAAAATGCAGACTTTCGCTTGTTTACTTTCTCTCGATTCAAAAATCGCCTCGAGCAACTTTTTCTCTACACGGAGACCATCTGTGCCAAGTCTCGGTGACAGTTGTATTGTAAGCAACACGGCTATAGATGTTGTTTACAAAAGCACCGCTTGACATTCAGGAACACTTTAAATATGAAGAATGGCATACAGGCCTAGGCCTAAGCCTAAAGCGGTAGATTTTAATCTTGAACTGAAATAAAGTCAAGCCGTTCAATAACCAACTTAATGTAAGAGTCAACTTAAATTAGATCAAATGCTTGGAATAATCCTTAATAAGGTTTTTTTTTTTAGCGCAGATGTTCGTAATGATATCAGGTTCAACATACGAAAAGTACTTGGCTGTCCCGTATTGAGCTAACGCCGCCATATTGGAAACTCGGCACCTAAAATCGCTTTATTTTTCAATATCTGAGTAATGGTTGCGAAGCCATGAAAATATCTTCTGTCCAAAAATATAGACCAGAAATTGTCTACAGAAAAGGTTTTATTAATTTCTTTGAATGATTCAGCCAATAAAAAATGTAGAAGAGTGTTGAGCTAAAGCTGCCGTCTTGGAAACATGGAGTCCGAAATCGGTTTTTTTCTTGTCAATTTATCACGGTAACAGCTGCTCGGGCATGAAAATGTGTTTAGTCCAAAATTATGGAGTTTGGAATTGTCTACAAAGAAAGGTTCCATTCGTTTTTTTTTTAAATTGAGTCAGTGATTCAGTGAATAAACGGCGATGTAAGTCCAATGAGAAACTCCACCACCATGGAAGTAGAGTATGGGTGCCTTTTATTTTACGTTGTATCTCTGTAGTCCTAATCCTTGGAATGGTAGCATTATATTGTGCAATACATCTCAGAAAAACTATGAATTTTCGTAGCTGCAATTCAGGACTCCTATTCATCCTCATTTAATGAGCAGAGAATCGTTGATGTCAAGCTTTAAACAACAGATTCAACTAGCACCTTGGTATCAGGGATGTCCCCAGCATTGTTCACATCTTAACCTGAATCTTCTCTGCTCTCCGTTGATTGAGATTCAATTCAGGGTTGATCTTCATCTGTGTTATTCGGTTCGTCTAAGAAGTGTTCCGGTGTTTCATATGTTATGCTAGAGTTTAGGAAGGCTACTGCGTTGTACTCCAGACAAATATTACAACATTTCATCCCTGCTTTCCGAAGACCGCATTTTGCTGACTGTCTTACAACTGCAGAAGAGCAACTTCATTCGGTTCTCTAGCACTGGTGGATCAAGTGTTGACAGTGGTACCAACCCTCTGGTGAAAAACCTCTCGTGGACCAACTCAAATGAGAGGACTTAAAAGTATAAATCGTTAGATTCTGGAATCACCCGTGCTACAGATAGTTTGCGATGGTTTGGAAAAGCTGTGCGACTCTTCTTCAGACACTAGCGAACAACATGTTGACTGGTAGAAGTCTTGTTCATCAGTCTCTCTGAAATAAGAGGATTTGAGATCGTACTTACAGTATGAACTAGCACCATTAACCTTGAGTTTGTTCGACGAGCAAGGTATGTGAAATTAAAGGTAGTTAGTCATCACTACACGCCATTTTTGAACCAAGAAATGAAGCCTCGATTCCCAGTATATGCACACATGTTGTAGAAGGGGGTTATCGTTACAATGCTCAAAACACCAAAACTACTGAACGTACACGTCGCTCTGCCAAGAATTTATCTTCAGTTGTAATATTTGATGAGTAGGTGACTGTACCAACACTCAGGACAGGTCCTTGCCAAGGAAAACAAGCCACGTTTCATTTTGATGCTTGGTGCTTCATTACCAAGGAAGAAATTGATGATACTGATGCCCTCTTAGTTACTTCAGCGCTTGAGGTATAACCATCAGGGGAACCGGTTACTGTAGTAGGGGAGGATATTCACCGTAAAAGTCATACTTGTATCCTTGCACCTCAAGACCATAACATTTTCGTCATGAAACTGGGCAGATATTCTGTTAAAACAAAAGCATATTCCTCATTGAGTCTCCAATGTCAGACATGTCTTACGAAATCCTTGAATATCAGGGATGAGAAACGGTCCAGATGAAAATCGCGAAAAAGCAACTAACTGGGTTAATTTGTATGTTTCTGGGTACATTTTTATTGTTTTTTAGGAGGTTAAAAAAGCGGAAATCCGCATAAAAGCTGAAGATTCACACCTCTGCTTGATGTTTGTACACACAATCACAAGCTGCGATACCACATCTGCTTTGTTCATATAAAGGAAGGAATGCATTGCCAAATTCATGACTAACAATGAAGAGCTTAGAAGGATTGCAATGAACTTCACTGAGGAGGTACCGCCCACAAAGCTTTTGCTACAGCAGGAAATGGGGCACTTCTCAGCTTTTAAGGTACACCTAAGACAGTGAATTCACTGAATTTCCACCACCTCATGGCATTCCAGACAAATGTTGCTAAAGGTAGACGATTTATTATCCTTGCCACCAAGTGAAGCTGGTGCTGCTCGGCAACACAGTTTTGGTGCATATCAACAAATTCAAGCATGGCTGGAAAGTGAAAAGCCTCCTGATCTTTGGGGGGTTGGCAAACAACAGCGAATGGGTTAAAACCAGTGTCTCCACTTGTGCCAGAGAACCTAAAGAAGTTGCTGATCGCTCTAAAATAAACTGCAAGTTTGCCTTTATCGTACTCAAAGCTACGACACTGATTTAAACTACGACAAAACAAATTAAATTCAAGCACTTTCAAGTACCTTGGGCGACGCTTGTAACGTGTGTACCTGAGGCTGTCAATTTCTCATTTACAAATGATAAAATCGAGCGATAAAATACCTTATTTTAACGAGAGGCCTACAATTTCGTAGGAGTATTCAGATCGATGGACTAGATTTGTCAGGGACCCGGGTAAGTAGGCCTTCGGTCCCAAAGACTTCACCAAAACACTCACAGTTTGAACCAATATCAATCTTCTACACGGCAGAATCAAGCGCACACTAAAAGGCAGTAGCCCAAGAAATGAAAGCATTATGTACCAAACAAAGGTGTTTGACGAGCGCTAACCTGTTTATTACACCCATTGGGAGTACGGGCTTCCTCTAGTGCTTCAAAAACGTCTATTAGGTTCGAAATTGACCTGGCTGGTCTATACGAGCTTCAGCTGACTTAAGGCTCAAGCGAAAAAAATGTATCAATTTGATAAAAGCCCCTAAATGTAAGTGGAGTGGACTAAAGCCAACAAGGTAGCAGTTTATACTTCGTTTTTGGCCAATTCTGGCTCATTATCAAAAGTCGCATAAAATAAAATTACAAGGTAAAGTCATTAATATAAGAGAGACGACAGCCAAAACCATCCTGTGTTCTAGAGGGAACTGTAGGATGTAAGTCAATCATGAAGGAGAACTCAAGATTTGAAAATGAAAACATTAAAACAGAGAGGGACCTCGGTGTACACAGTAGTTTGCGCCAGTCTTCGGTTTGCAGTTCACTGTGGACATGGAGATCTCTCTCCTTATTTCATCGTTTTCATTTTTTTTTTTAATTTCTTGAGTTCTCCTTCGTGTTTTGATTTAATCCCACCCGTTTCGTATGGAACAAAGGATGGATTTTGGCTGTTATGATCTCGCAGAGGCGTGCTCGGGGGGAAGGGTTGCCCTTAGTTAAAAAATATACCCTATTTTGTTTTTCTGCACCGATAAATGCTGGTGCTGCAGACAGGGAGAAAGGGCTTAGAGGCCTAAAAAAGGCCAGCAAGACGAAGAAAGGAGGCAGAAAGAAATAAAAAAAAGAGTGACAAGCTAAAAAAAAAAAAAAAGAAAAAAAAAAGAGAAAACCTGAGCTGCTTGCCCTTTTACTAAAAAGTTGTCTGTGCGCTCCTGGTCTCTCTTATATTTTAATGACTTTACCTTGGAATTTTATTTTATGGACTGTTTGATAATGAGCCAGGATTGGCCGAAACGTCGAGAAGTAATTTGTTGATTTATAAACGTGCATCTTTTTGGTTTTACTCCATTCAACCTAAATAAATTTACTTCACAAAAAGAAAAAGAAAGGAAAAAACTAGCGCGAGCTGAAACACATCGTTCATCACAACACACCAAATCAACAACAAAAAACCGTACTTACGCAAGATCCAAGTCCTTTGAAACAATGCAGGAGGTTGACAACAGTCTGATGCCAGATGCCGGCAACCGGCATGTTGACCCGGGGGTTAGACGGGAAGGGTCTAGCGGATGTGAAGCACAAACAACCATTCGGCAATCAAAAATACCGAAATGTAAAAAAATGAAAAAATGAAACGAGGGGGCAATGTCCAAAAGAAATATATCTACGCTATGACAAGGCGAGGACAGGCAAGGGGGGGGACAATGCTCCCTCCCACCAATGATACTCCCTCTCACATGCCGCCTTCGCTCAAGAACGCCGACTGCCAGCTACCACGCGCTGATGCAGCACGAGGCGCTTGCAGCAACGGAAGACACCCCCCAACCCCCCTCCTCCCCCGAAAAAAAATTACTGCCTTGCGTGCCAAAATCGATGGAAGCGTTTCGGGAAGAGGGAGTAAACACGCTAGCCCACAAGGCCACGTGCTCCAAAAAGACTCCCATTGAAGAATCGCATTCAGTCTCGCTGACTTTGTCATTTTTTCGCCCTTCCAGAGCAATCACAGAGAGAATGATTATTTTCAAGCCTCACTACAAACAATTTACCAACTTAATTATCATTAAAGCTCGTGAAGATATGGGTGATACACTATTACAATGCTGCAATTTTATCGCGGTATGCACCCAAACGGCTGTATTACCTTGGATGAATAACTCACTGCGTTACGTGGTGTTAAATGAATACAGATGCCAAACTGTTTACGTTGCCTTTTGGACTTAAATTTCAGACTGCCTGAGCGGGAATTGAACCCTCGACCTTACAGACCAAAGGCCGAAGTCCTACCGCGCAGCCGTACTGGAACCAGAAGTCGCGATCGCTACAAGGGGCACTGGAGGTAAAAAACAAAAGGCGCCTTTCTTTAGTCAATCTGATGTTATGAGAGCAGATTTCTTAGCCCTAAAAAGGTGTGTTGCCCAATCACTCATGCTCTGAAACACACAATAAGGTTGTAAATCGGACGAAAAAAGTTCCACTCGCTGAAAATTGCAGCAGCTGTCACTAATCCAAAAAATTCAGCATTTTTAGGTCCAAGGTATCCGCTCTCAAAGCATTGGTTTGACAAACTAGGCTCATGTTTTTACCTCCGCATATATTCAGTGCCTGTTGCTGGTAACTCGATGACTGGCCTCTGACACGAATAACGTGATAAATAAAGCGTTATAGCGTAGCGACAATAACGCCATATTGGCTACGAGTTAGCATTTGGAGAGATAGCTACAAGGGGCAGTAGATTAAAATGGAAAATGGGGAAAACAACGGCACTTCTAATCAAGGCAGTGCTTTCGAAGCAGATTTCTGAGGCTTAAAAAACGTTGTTTTCTCCAATCCCTTATGCTACGAGGTTCTAATCGGAAAAGAAAAGATTCCACTTGCTAAAAATTTCAGCAACTACCAACAAATCGACAAATGTCGCGTGTTTTAGACCTAAGAAATCCAATTTGGCAGCAGGAGCAATCCTCTTTTTTCCCTCCAGTGTCCCTTGCAGCTAGCCCAATGACTGGCCCCAGCATAACGCTATATATATAATAATGTGACGTTATTGCCACTGCTCTCTATTGGCACTCATCCATACACTAATACAGGGATGCTGCCAGTGTGAAATATTTGAAATTTTTTTTGAAATATTTGAAGAAACTGTGAAAATACGAGTGTTATAGTGTGAAAAAGGTCAAAACGCACAAACAAAGTTAATACCATCAAATTATTCGCTCCAATTTTGGGCCAGGAATTAATTAGGCATATCTGTGGTTAGAACACGAAGAAAAAAATTGGCTGGTTTACAGGCGGAGTCGCTTTGAATTCGCTTTCGCTCTCTTGAAATTACAGAGAAATTACAATGGTTACTAAAAAAAAAGAAATCAGAAAAATTGTTATGAAAGAATTGTGAAACTGGTGTGATATATAAAAACAAAGAAATTGTGATACAAAAATGATAAGTAGGTATGTGAAAAGTGTGGAAAAAATGAAAAGCAAGTATGTGAAAATTGTGAAGCGTGGGAAAATGTGAAAAAAATGTCAAAAAAAAGTGGTACACGCGGCAGCACCCCTGTAATAGCTGAGGATAGTGAAACCATCAAGTATGTTGTGTTCATTTTTTTTTTAATTGAGAAAAAAAATGTTTTACCCCACAAAAGCTAGCTCTCCTCGATTTCCAAGTAAAATCTCTTTCTTAAAATGAACTTCATCCCCTTTAAAAAGGGGTTAACAAACTGAAGAATTTGAACGCTTCCCGAATTCTAAGCAAGGCATGTGATAAAATCTAAAATGGGGCTAAGATCTGGAAAAGCCGCTGCTATCTAACTCTGAATAATAAGAAACTCTTTGCAAGAATAAGTAAAGACAATTCTTGTTAACTGTCAAGCCAAAATTTATTAAATGAACAAGTTACGGGCGAAGTAGCATACGATGCATAGGCTACAATTACGAACACATATTATGATGAGTTACACCAACTTACGTGGTAGCTGTGATCGGTGGCAATATCGCAGGATGAAAACTAATATTACTACTGTCGTCTTATTAACAAATATGGAGCAACCATTAGTTACACCAAGTTTCGATTTTCTTAGGCTCTTCAAGAAACGATTTAAAATTACGTATTCATCAGGAGTTCACAACCAATACTTCCACAAAAGCAATTCCATATAATAACCAAAAGGGGGGATACCATACAAAACACCCATATGGTTAGGAGGGACCCATCAACTTTTCGCCATGTAAAGTAATGATATCAGAGCCACAATGGCTACCACCAAGTTTTCCGTCCCAATCCATGTTCACTCACCGTAACTGATACCTCGGTGATTGTCACTTAAACGGACATACCTTCGCACCGTATTCGAGCATCCTGCGCAAAATACTTTTACTGAAGTTAGAGTAAATGTATAGCAAAACTGTTTCTCACGAGGGAAAAAAAAAGAAAATTAATGCCTTTGCAACTTTTAAACGCTTCTTAAGTAATGTTGCAAAACTGAGCCATACAAGAAAGCCAACTGGGAGGAATATACCAGGTGTGCAGAATATGCCAGAACGCTAGAACGAGGTTCGCGGGAAATTTCAGAAAACTGTGGAAATTCACTAAAAAATGGCTTGCTGTATAGTGAAAGGCTGTTGAAAATTGAAAAAAAATTGTAGGAAAATATTGTGGGAAATTTTGGCCAGTAAGAATTTTATGCACCCCTGAAATATACCTTTAAGTTTGAGTGATGACGGTTTGGATCACGAACTTGGTGGCAGCCATTTTGGCTCTGATATCACTACTTCATAAGGTCTAACCTTGATGGATCTCTTTATGCTTATGGGATTTTTGTTATGATTTTAGGGTACACAGGCAGCCACACAAACTGATATATTGCTATCTAATGTAAATTAACGAAACATTACGCTTAAGCGCATGTAGTTACGTCCAGTAAACAAATTACAAAGTTTTACAAAACGACAGTACATGTTTGATGCAATTTTGGCGAAATTTGTTTCATTTTATTCTACTTGATCTTCATGAATAACGAAATATCTAGAATAAATTTATTCAACAAGCTTACTGCTGGGCTAAAAAAAAAAAAACAAAAAAAAAACGTATAGGGTGATTTTTCATCACCGTCAAAACTCTACTATTGTTCTTGTTATTAAAATCGTTGTATGCAAAATCCATATATCACGTTCCACTTTTTAGCGTATTTGGAAAATTCCACCCATCCCGTCACAAATGACTCAAAATAGAAAACAGCCCCCTAATAATTGCGTCACACTTTGGTATCAACTCCCTCCCCCCTCCATGTAATATTTCAAAGTACTTTACATCTTCTTATATATTTAAACTTATTGTACTTTTAAATGTCTTAAGAGTTTACGGGTTTAAATCTTGGCATCATAATTTCATCTGAAGTATTTCCTAAATAATGCGCCAAAAACTTAAGGTGATGTGAACACCAAAATGTGATGCAAGCTTGTGACGTCACACTTTGGAAACATTCCCTCCCCCACCCCAGTGTCACAATTGGCCCCCCCCCCTGCATAGTGTGACGTAATATATGGACGGTCCCAAATGCCTAAAAGACCGAAGACAATAACTTGCGAAAAATTTCAAACAAGGCACAACGCGAAACAACGACGATCACAGAAGATGAGAGATCAGGACGGCATCATCAATTTCGATCTCATTCCACTCGACATGAGAGTTCTCTCTGCCTGGAAGAAATCCCCCTCCAAATAGGTTAGAGAGGGGCCCATCATGCGGCATGCTGCAAACAACCCACGGGAGCCAACCTAATACAGATCCAATTAGAAGGTCTTCCCCCCTTCTAAATTATGGATGGCACAATACCATCAAGCCCAAGAAAGACAACAACTACTGCACCACGACAGCGCCTGAAACAAAGAACAATCTTGAGGCGCAAAGATAGTTTCAATTATTCTGCTTTTCGCAAGTAACATTACGCGGATAACAGCGACGTAAAAGTTGAGATTAATAAAAATTCAGGAAATT
>JAHWFP010012449.1:276-25240 GCA_023313725.1 Lithobius niger
AATATCCACACTACTGCCCCTCCCGGATTCACATACGTGTCCCCCCCATACACGCTTGCCCGCCTCCCCCTCCCCCGAAAACGTCACCCCGTGACATTCTCCCTTTGGTGCGGCCCCGGAAAAGTCGCTGGCGTGTGTTTGACTAAAGGCTAAAAAAAAACCCTATCACTGAGTAAGCATTCAGTAAGCAAGTAATCCCATGTTTAAGTTAATCCTTTGAAACAATTCACTTTGGTAGCGCGCATTGCCAGTCACACACACTTGCCCTGGCACCCTCTCCCGCACCCCCCGAAAACGCCGCCCCGTGACATTTCCCCTTTGGTGTAACCCCGGAAAAGTCGCATGCGTATGTTTGACTGAAGGCTAAAAAAAGCCCTGAGAAATCCAGCATTCAGTAAGCAGGTAACACTATGTTTAAGTTAATCCTTTGAAACAATTCACCTCGGTACCGTGCATGACGACATTGTTGCAAGCAACGATTGTTGCCGCCCACTTAAAAACAATTCAACTACTTTCTGGAAGAAGTGAACATTTAGGAAATAAATGCGCCGTTGCATCGTATCAGGCCTCCTATTTCGTGGCCCATTGGGGGCCTCGAAATTAAGAACCAATCGTTGTTTGGTTTAAAGTTGTATGGTTTTAGTAGACACGGGTTGTTGTTTTTTTTTTTTAGCTCAAAACGCCGACAATGGCACAGTCCACGCGACTAAAACTTTGTTGGCCGCTTTAGTACCACAACAATACCAAAAAAACGAACCCAAAAAAGGCGCGGCAGGTCTGGTAAGTAGCTCCATCACTTCGAAGACTTTGGAAAAAGTGTTACAACCGGACTTGTAGTCCAAGGCCGTCAATAGACGGCGCCATGGCAGGTTTGGTAAGTGGCGCCATCTGTTTGCAGACGTTGGAAAAGTGTCCCAACTCGAATTGAAGGCGAATCCCGTCAACAGATGGCACAACAGGGTGGGGTTCTTGATCGTACGACGGAATGGCGTGGCCGGTGGCAGGGCCGCAAATAACTTTTTTTACACGTGCACACTGGATCCCAGGCGTCTTCGGATCTCTGGCGTCATTCGGATCACATAACCTCACTCCCAGAAGTTCTCTTCCCTCACACCAGCAGAAAAATCATATGGTGGAAAACGGCGCCGATTTAAGTGAGCCAAAGCAAGATTAATTCCACCATTGGAACGCTATTTGCAATGTATTTCACGAAATAATCGGGAGTTGACAAAAAACGATGTTGATTTGGAGCCTAACTTTGCACCGGTTAATTTTGCGTATGTCAACAAACAAGCGGTCGCATTAAAATGCATGCACGCGTCACTGTCAATGTATTAACTACGTTTTGTTTCGCTAATCCAAGATTACACAAGCTTCAAGGGGCCACATGTTAATTTAACTACAACCAGTTTTCGCCTCGCCATGCTTTGATTGTGAAAAGTAATAGAACCAGAGGGGGTAGTCTCAAAACAAGCTTTTTGTGACGAGCCCCTGTGATTAGAACAAGATTAGAACTGCCGAAATTACGAGACGCTTCTGTCTATTTAACCTTGGCGTCGGTTGGCGTGGTCCAACAGTTTTTCGTGTGAGTTATGTGGTTTATTTCAAACACAAGTGGGGCTGAAACAAACACTCGTCTTATTACTTTATTTTATACTAATTTAAAAAAATTAAACGTGTTAATTTAGTATTTCACAACTATTTTGTTTGTTTGGCTGTTGGGCAGCTGAATTTGGATAGCTTGCCTGCGTTACTTGTTGTTGCCTAGCAACCAGTAGGCGAGAATGTGAATGATGCGTTGTGTTGCGAACCTGGTTTTTTAAAATATTTCTACTGGAGTAAACATTTTCTCACTTCACACTATGTTATGAGAGGAACCATAAATTATCTATCTTCAATGTTAAAATTATTTTATTTGTTTTGCGTAGTCATAACAACGTCTCGAAACGAGATCGTATCACATCATTCCCATTGAATTCAATGCAAATACGTGGATGTGCTCGATCGTCGCCAAAGTCTAGGTCCCAGCCCTAAGCTCGTAATATAGCACTGCCAAATCATATGAAATATATACAGAAGCATCCTTGGCCCAAGTGAGTAGCAGCCAGTATTCGGAGCTAATTCGCACATTTTTGAACAATGAATCGACTTTATCGTAATATTTAATATTTCGCTCGATCGTTCATAGGTGTTAACATGTTTTTGAACAATCTCAGATCAACTACCGTACTCATTTGAACGAGCGTTCACGCGGGTTTGCCTACTAACCGCAATGCAGGAAGCCGGAGAAACGTCTTCAAGTTCATCTTCCCGTGAACGTTCGCAATGAGAAGTCGATTCATTATTGAAAAATGTGCGAATTAGCTCTGAATACTGGTTGCTACTCACTTGAGCTGACTTGAATCGGTGCCGTTTTCCGCCATGTTTGATTTGCCAGCTAGTGTGAGGGCAGAGAACTTCTGAGAGCGAGGTTACGTGATCCGAATGACGCCGGAGATCCGAAGACGCCTGGGATCTGGAAGGCCCGTGTAAAAAAAGTTATTTGCGGCCCGCCACGCGAGTTGCGTAGCCTCCGGATTTGTGTAGGTCGATCCGGCGAGCTTGCCACTTGTAGTCCCGACTTTCTACACAACTGCTTGGAAAGTTCTCAGCTAGTATCTTATAATTTTTCTTCGGCGATCTATTGGCATAAATAATCTTAATTTTTAATGTATTAGTCTTTTAGTTTTTCGATCCCATGTTAATTATTAACAAACGATTAAAAATGACTACAGGAATACACACAGTCCCATATCTTGGCGGATTTCGGAATTGCATGGTTGATGCGCAAGGCCCGTTGAGATAGTAGCTGTATCTCAGCGGGCCATGTTGATGCGATGTGGAAGTTGCCGACAGCAGCATCGCGTATAACTTTTGGAGACAAATAATTTTATGAACTGGTAAGCTTATAAAACGTAGCACTAGGCCTACGTTGTAAATATTAATGAGCACAAAGAATGTTTAGTCCTTTTGTTATTATTAATTTTGAATTGGGATATACTCCAATAAAACAGCCCTCTAGCTTTTGTGGATAATACGGCTAAAAATGTTTTCGCACTCAGCCTGTAACTGGACTAAAAATAACTCATGCTAATTAATTTGAAATTATAACTGCAAAATATTTAGCATTCGTTAGTTTTAATGTCAGGTTACCGGCTTCGTGCGAATACAGTAGCCGTATTATCAAGGGTAATATGGATTACCCTTGGTATTATCAACAAAAGCTCTATGGCTATTACCAAAATCAGGAGCCTATAGAAAACTAGGAGCGTGTGTGGCTGGTGTATGTTAGAAGCGCGTAATTTAGTACGAAATTCTAACGCCAGAAGGAGCAACAATACTGCGCCTGCGCCAAGTTGTCTGAAATCGAAACTGAACTTAGCACGCGAGGAACACGTGTGCTACGAAAGCAACGCTCTATTTTATTGTTGGTTAGAGCAACTTACGAACAACTGATTATGTGTTTGTTTAGTTTTTTTTATTATTACTTTGGTATTGTTTCCATGTTAAACACTTATTGTTTAAAAACAAAGGACCGAAAATTAACATTGAGAACGTGACGCACACCTCTCATCATCTCGTGCAGGTGGCGACCTCTGGTAACAAATTTGTACACCACTGTAGCCGCTCCTGACTTAACACTGTAGTGGAAGTTACCGACACTGCCAAAATCCATATTACCCTTGCTATTACTACTAACAGGAGTGAATTACATATACCACGTCCGTAGGACACTCCTGCTACTGATAATAGCTCTCAACTCGTTTAACTTATTTGCAATACTATTTACAAAAGACTTTAGCAAAAGACTTTAGTAAAAAACACCGATATGGCCGAGGGTTGCAGGGAGGGGGGAGAGCGATTGCACAGAGGAGTAGGCTGGGTGGAAGCATGAAAATTGTAACGAGAATCCACCAGGGGAGGACAAATGACGGGATGTAGTAGTAGGACTGCACGGGCTACGTTTGTGGTATCCAGAAAACGTTTTGCTGTAAAATTATCGAGTAGTGAGTCATTTAGCTTGGGTGCCCACAACCATGCCCACAAAGGCTTGGTTGCCCCCTACCGTACGGCATGAGAACCAAATGGTATTAGCATCTGAACAAAATTTATGCGGAAAAATTGGTAGTTTGCTCAGCTACCTGTTAAACTTTAAACATACTACAAATTACGAGAACTGGCGCCTACTGAGGGTTTCTCCCGCGTACAATTTGTTCAGCTACCAATTCTCCTCGGTTCTCAGGCCGTGTGGTATCGGATTACTCCTAGCGTGTCACTAGCTAATGCCGGAATAACACAAAGGACGGGCCTGGAGTAGACACAGAAACGCAGTTACTATCTCAGCAGGCCTTGCCCAGCAGAAACAACGCAGATCCAAAATGGCGAAGCTCTTGAACATGCTTTTGAAGAAGTGAAAGTGTGCCTACATATTCTGATGAGTGTGCCTGACATCGTTGTTTAACTTTGGATTTTGTACGTACCGAACTATAAGTTTTAGTGCAGTGGAACATTCTGGATTCGTTGTGTTAATTGAAGACAGTGAACTGCGCATTGCATGAAGTTTGAGGGTTGTCACGATGACGAAATTAACGAACTTGGAAAATCGTCGAGACTGAAATCAGAGATAGGCCTACTGCTGAAATCGAGATTGGAATGAAATTTCTTGAAGTTACAGAACCAGTTTTCTAGGAAGAGGCAAGATCTGCGTTCGGCAGGTTTGTGTTGTTTAGTATTTTATGAATGAACATTTAGAATACTGTATTTGTTTTGTTGTCAACTTCGGTGATGGTGACGAGTGGAGGCGGCAGTGTAGTACGCCTACTCTTTCCACCATGGGCCTACTGGTTAGTAAAGTATTCTTCCATACACGTCGGGCAGATGTAGGCATACGGGCTTGAAAAGTATTCTTCTATACAGGTGGGGTCTCTGCATATTCTACCTTGGATGAATAACTATTAATACCTGTAACTTGTTGCCTTTCTAACCTGGGAGATGTTAAAGATAACGCGCGAAACTAACATGGTCTAGGCGGTATTCTTGCCTGCGTTGTGCCGGCACACTTAGCGTGTAGTAGAGGACAGGGGCCGCTCTGAAAAAAGTCTCTTGTTTTATTCTGCGGATTGGCTATTTAAAAAAAATTTACCCCTGTTTTAGCCTTTTTTATTTTTTTTTACCTGTTTTTTTCCGGGCGGTTTTTATGTTTGTTATGGCCCTTCATACACCGCCGCAGCGCATATTGGGCATTTTTTTTTTAGACAAAGGGCTAAAATGCCGTTATCCCGATAAGGAGGGGCAATGCTCGGGCCTACTTCCGTAGAAGCTCCATGCATGCTTGCCGGCCTATCCAGATACTCCGGTGCTTCAGTTTAGGTGGACAAGTTTTTAATTGCGGTTTCTGGTGTTATATGTTTAGCCGTAGCGAGCGAGGCACGTCATTTGGAAAAAAAATTGGCATCATTTTCGTGAACAGCTACCTTAATTTACTCCCTACGCTAATAGAGCTAGTACAACCTCCACGTATACAGATCGATGGTGGACGAACTTGGAGCCGTTGTGGAATTGGCTCCCACTGTTTATTGCTAGGGTCCACTACCGCAGAAGCTCCGAGCAAGATGGCCGGCCTATCTAGATTCCGGCTCGTGAAGTTTAGAAAGGTTTAAGATTTTGATTGCGGTTTCTGGTGTTATGTGGTTAGTTTAGGTTAGGTTAGGTAAATTTGGAAAAAACTAACCTTATTTTCGAGAAACAGCGACCTTAATTTACCCTTTACACCAACGGAGATAGTACAACCAACGTATACAGATCGATGGTGGACGCGCTTGGAGCCGCTGTGGAAGTGGTTCCGTGTGGCGAGGGACATTGGAGAAGGTTGCCGTGAATGTGCCACCGAACCATGATGTTGGTGTTGCTTTTTTGATGTAATTTTCAGTGGTTTTGCAGTGTTGCTATGCTGATAGTTACGTTAGTCATCTGCCGGCAACAAACACGGATTAGGGATGCACCGAATACTTAATTTGCCGAGTATACAACCAAATAGTTAAACTGCCTAATACTGAATATCGAATATTCGGCATTAAACAATTTGCATATTCGGCGGAATACCTAATTATTCAGTCGTATGCCGAATACTGGCCAATAGGCCGAACACTTAACCGAATGCTCTGCCGAATACTTTAAAATCAAACATGTCAGAAGACAACCGTTAACAAACCAAAAACTTAGCTTAGCTAAACGTCTTGCATTAACACAATTGCGTAAATATATACTAAAAAATATTCGGCCGAATACCAGAATAGGGCCGGCATACTTGAATTTTTGGCCGAATAGGTTGACTAGGCTACCGAATATTCGGTACATCCCAAACACAGATTTTCAATAAGGGTAAATACCGATTAATAAGAAACACGGATTCTTATAAAAAGGCAAGAATTAATGCCTACCTTATAGACGACATACAGCCTATATATTCAAAGTGTGAGGTATTCAAGCTCAGGCTACCTAGTGGCACATGCAGGAATTTTGCTCAGGAGGGGCAAATGGAATTTGAATTCTAAATCTTAATGGAGACAAACAAAGGTACATCGTTTCAAGCTCACGCTACTTCAATGTTCACTTTCTGTTGTCGAACAGCGAATTTTCAACAAACAATAATCCCACTGTTTGTCTTCGTCATGCTTTTTCTTTATGCTAGGTCTTCTCTCACATTTGTTTTCCTTCGTGGCTGAGCCTGCGTTTAGAAAACGTACCAAACGCAGCAGCCACGAAGAAATCAAATGTGAGAGTAGACCTAGCATGAAGAAAAAGCCTGACGAAGACTTGAACGTGTTTTAATAACAGTGGGCTTATTGTTTGTTGAAAATTTGCTGTACAACAACAGAGAGTGAACATTGAATTAGTGCTAGCGTGAGCTTGAAACGATGTCTATAAACATTCAATGTAGTAAACCACATGGCAAAGGTAGGCTACATACAGTAGTTCAGAAACGGAAGTTGGATTTTAGGGGTGTTTGGGAGGATGCGTCATTATCGTTGATGGATGTATCAACGGCATGAGAGGCAGTTTCACAGGTTTGCTGTGCCAGTGCCCTCAAAGCTACAGAACATCTCTTGAAGTGGTTACCCATCAGCTTTGCTACTTTGATCAGTTACATCTAATGTTATTCACGCGAATTCTCGAAGAGAGAAAACATCGCCCCGCCATGTGCAGGCCTCTCCTGTGAATTGTACAGCATGAGGAGCAAGGTTGTCTGTTAAAAAAGTTGCATCCATGCAAACACCATAATAACCCTAGCTGTAAGTCCCTCGGCTCCCGCCTAGGCGTGGTAGGGGAAGGGCGGCAGGTATTCTCATCCCTCGAGGTGTCCAAAAGTGATGTGAGGAATGCACAATGGCGGCCCGGCCTCTACCAGTAAGCCAGAGCAGTGCACCAGGCTTGAGTTGCACGCAACTATTTTTAAATTGGAGCTTAAAACATAGTTTGAAATTTTTGAACAGAGGAAGCTTAAATAAAGTGATTTAAGCATGATGACTGAAGGTAAGTATTTATTTGATAGTAATTTTCGTTTTTCCAACAATGCTTGAAAAGAATTACACAAATACCCAAATTACAGAATACCCCAGCGCTCCTCTCCAGTAGGAACAATTTATGACTTTCCTTTGCGTTATCGAAATTGACATGTTTTAATTTGCGAATGATTTTTTCCCCCCTAACAGTGTGAGGAACAAAAGCTACAGAATTTGGCACATATTTTACCAGAAGTTCCAAAATTGATTTCAAGGTGCAGAAAGTAGATTTTCAAAAAAAAAAATTGACTTGCTTCCTGTTACATGACCATTTCCCATTTCTTTACGTAGGCTTTCACTGAAACTACTCTGACTGAGAAAGGTTACATTAAAAAAAGAGAGGTAGGGTTCCATGGAAATGGCATAGGGGCGGGGGCAAGTTGACTGGATCATGGTTTGCAGATCAGCTAGGGTTCATTCATTCCATCCGGCCATTTTACAATGGCAGACGAAATAATTAATACAAGGCATACTCTGCAATGGCCTCTGACAATGGCTTGTCACTCGTACGAAAATGCCAGGAATGGGGAATTTTACCCGAAACTTTGCCATGTAAAAAATGCAGTCCACGTGATGGTTTTAAGCAAAATAGGCTAACGCTTAGAGCAGTTGACAGCGTTCACTCTCACTGGGCTTGCCGTAAGACAAGTTCCAGATGAAATAAGCCAAAAAAAAGTTGCACGTAGTCCGTAACAGTAGCTTTAGGGAAGGCAATATTCTTAGAATGTTCTCACCTTTCAATGTGACATACTCCAGTTAGCTTGCCGGCTATGTGTGGCTACTGAATTCGTGACGTCGCCCTACAATCAATAAAACCGAGGCCGAAGTGGCCAACGCTACCTTGGTTGATTGGTCCTTTTTTCCGGCAAGGTGGTGTATGACGTTAGACAATGCTTTTCAGGAAGATTGGTGCTGGCGCCCGGGCCACATTGCACAAATTGATGAATCGAAGTTTGTCACGCAGAAATAGGCTTTAACTTAGGCCGCCATTGGGGACAATGGGTTTTGGTTGCAATGACCCTGTGATGTATACATGGGGTTGGTAACATACAAATTGTGGATTCAACTTGGTCATTATAAATGAAAGAACTTACTCCAGTGTCGGCTAACACAACTGGACGTTTATTGCTGTGTTGCATGGCTTATAACATCTGATTCAAAATCATGAAATAGTGGAGTTAAAGCCCACTCCTCAAATTGTCATGTTTCTACGAAAAATTACCTAAAAGTTATATGATGTAAATAAAGATAGTACTGCTTGCTGTGTTTACTGGCCCCTTCTCCCTCCCTGTGGTAATAGTGGACTCTTCCTTTAGCTCCTAGCACCTGCACACGGCCTGGGCATACCTAAGCCTCCTCCTTTCTTCACAGCAATTAAAAGGATGTAAAAATTGGCCTTTCAGAGATGGTTCAAAAGCTTCAAATTTTCTGTAATAGATGTCCAGAAAGGTTAGAAAATTGAAAATGCTTGATTTAAAAGCCCACCCCCCCCCTCCTATTTTTGCCAAATCAACTGCATAAGCCCATGGGCGTTATCCACGATTTATGGTACTATCAACCTTCACGAATGTGAATTGTGTGGCACTTGTCATTTGGCCAGTAGGTATTAAAATTCACTCTCCGTAATCAATTATCTCCTCGCCATGCAGACACAATTTAGCAGTTGTGCTGCTACTTAATGTTTAAATGTTGTTTAGCCTACAACAATCTGACGCTCCAATCAGGTAAAGAAGCTAGCAGCAGTATTGTATGCTTGGGAGGATAGCCCTTTTAATTCTGCATGCAACGCTGCAAACCGCTTGTTTCTAGCTAGTACGGCTCCCGAGATATACAATTTGAGCATCAGGATTTGTTAGTCAGTCGCCATTTTGGCGAATAGAGCTGAACATCAACTCGCCAACTGCTGAATTTCCTTCGCCATTTGGCAAGTGGCGAGCAACATTGGTGAAGGTTGCACACTATTGATACAATATAGACTCCTAGGCTATGGCAAGCTGGGTAAGGTGAACATAAAGGAACTAAAATGGCTACCCATTGTGGTGCCTCTATGACGACAATTAACGTTTTAGAAAGCCAGCAAGCGCACATGTATACAATAAAATGTGACGTTTCGAGATCATCCCGTTGTCAAGCAAAAAATATATTTTATAGCATAAGCTGCAAACTCACAAGATACACTTAAATGGTTTCCCATTTTAAAGAAAAGCAATCCAGAGCAGTAAAGGGTAAAAAATAAAAAGTTAAAAAAGATAAAAAGTGAAGCCCAGTCAGCGCAAAAGCTGAACTGGGAGGTCCTCTCCCTAACGAAGCAGGGAAGAAGTGATTTGTAGAGAGGAGGTGGTGGCTATTTATGTGGGATGGCCCTGGTGGGAAAAATTTGCGATTCCAAATTTGTGAAGGATTGGTATATAATATTCCGAAAACTGTTTATTATTAGGCAGGCATCAAATGATTATGGACTGGTGGTCGTTGGGTTAGGATGCAAAGTGTTTCTAAGTTAAGACGTGCACGAATATTATTTCCTTGAAAAATGACTTGCGTATTTTGATGATCTGGGGTGTGCCCTGTCTTTATCTGGTGCTGAACAAGAGAGGTGGTTTTATCTTTGTATTTAAGGTTGGATTTGTGCGATGAAATCCTTTTATTAAGTTCCTGTTTTGTGGTTCCTATGTAGCTAGCTGTGCATGTTGGTTCGCCACACGGGATTTGATAGATGACATTTTTTTGTTTAGTTTTACCTTTTTGCTCGACTGTAATGTTTGGCAAAGTTAGGTTTTTTAATGTCGTGCTGCAGTGGAGACGAGAGTCAGATTTTGGGGAGCCAGCAATTTCGTAAGGTTTTCTGTGGCATAGGGGAAGTATGGAAGGCGTATAAAATTGGATGGCTTGAGTTTTGGTGGGTTAAGTTTGAGGAGAGCACGGTGATCGATTAGTTTTTCTAGCAATGAAGAGGATATCCATTTTCAACAAATTTATGCAGTGTGTATTGAAATTCTCGAGCAAGGACGACACACAGACCCCCAATCAGGGTTTGTGGTTTACGTGGAAGAACGGAGTTTGGCCAGCCTAATTTCTATAACTAAAGATAAAGGCTATTTTGCCTGTGACAAAAATAATTTCGAACTGCTGGAAACTCTACCTAGGAAAATGAAGACCTTCACCCAACAGAACTTAACCATAGCATCAAATTCAAGGATGCAGAAAAAAACTTAATAAAACAAAACAAATACGATCCAAAAAAAAAAATCAAGGCTACTGCAGGAGCATAAAAACGACAGTGCCTTATTTCAACAGCAAAAAAAAAGGTAATCCAACAAACAGGGTAAATATCCAAACAAATACTTAGGCTATGAAAAAAAAACTATCTTTTATGTTTCAGACTATTAGCGATATCACATGCATGTTACTTCGCTTTATTGTTGCGTAATGTATAGCTCACCAGCTGCTTTGCAAATTCTACGAATGAGTTGGGGTACTTTTCTTCGCTTTTGGATTTTCACGGACAGGTATTAACCTAGTTAAACCCAGAAAACAAAATTATTGATTTATTGAATTTGCATTGTTTTATAGAAAGTACACCAAAAAAAATAGGCCTAATTTTTTTTTTTAGTGGCGATCATAAACAAGTTTTGTACTTGTAGCATCCTGGTTTGAGGGCACATGGGTGCAAGCGCAGCAGTCAAGGTGTCAGCATAGAGGTTTGTTCCTATTTCTTTATTTAATTCATTTAGTTTTAATTTGCATGTTAATTAGCATTTTATTTGCATATTAGTTGGCATGGTAAGTTGGGTTAATAAATTTAACGATTCAAGACTTCGTCATATGCTTAAAATTTCCCTAAGAAATACATTGTAATATTTCACAAAAATTTAGACAGTTCTGTACTGGGAATGTTGTTTTTAACTCGTTAACCTATACAACGAGTTATATTGTAATATATTTTTGTTGTGACATTATCCGTATGACTTGAACGATTGAATCGTTAAAAATGAACTCTCACAGTAATAACATCCATTTTCATGTTGTTAATAAATTGGTAAGGTTTTTGTGTTCGCACAAACGGCATCCTCTGTGCGGTCCCACAAGTGAAGACGAAAACCGGGGTCGCGCAGAGGTAGATTGAGGTAGACCACTCAGAGAGGTGAAACGAACCTAAACAAATGTGAATTGTGTGGCCCTTGTGGCAGAATCAGAGCAACGGGCGATGCTGTGTCGCAGTATAGCTGGCTGTGTTGCAGCACGATTTATTTTGTCTTTCGTGATCTTCTTTTTGCGATAATTTCGTCAAAAATTGACCGATTTTGACGTTCAAATTCACCGTTTGAATCTTTTTATCGAGAGCTTTTGAATGGTGCTATTTTCAAGACGATAGGTAGGGCTGTTGTCAAGTTGTTTTTAGCGAAAAACAACTGATGAATGGGCTTGAAAAAAAGTTCTTGCAAGAAACTTGTTCATGAACCCAAATAGGCCTAACTGAAAATTTTGTGCAATGCAAAATTTCACTTCATCCCCTACCTGCAGACCCCCCCTGCTTTTTGTTTGTGAAATACTTGTCGCAGATTGGCTGAAAATATTCTGCTTCCGGGTGTGTGGCACTCAACCACGCACGCAATGACGCAAACCGCTTGTTTCTAGAGGTTTATGAGATATGACAATTTAAGCATCCGTGGTGTTTATCAGTCGCCATTTAGCGAATAGCTCTAAAATCGAAGTCGCCAACTGCTTAATTTTCCTCGCCATTTGGCGAGGGGCGACCGATATTGGTTAGGTGAAATTGTTTTATGCACCCCCCAACAAAAAGGAAATATGTAATGTATCGTGTGGTCAAGTAATATAAAATTTCAGAGCTTTTAGAAACTTGGGTTTCTTATGAATTTCATTCATATCTGTTGCATAAATTAATTTATATGAGCGGAATTAGGCAGTAGCCAGTATTTCGTAGTCAGCTGAAATCAACGATCTTCACGAACGTTTCACATTGAAATAGTTTATGCAGATTCAAACACAAATTGCCCGTGAGAGGGCCCAAAGACTGCCCATTTTCAACAATTTTCAAGCTGTTTCGCCGCATTTATCCATTTATCCATTATGAAATACACTCAGCTGTTAAAGTACCAAAGCTAGTGGCCGCCATGCAACAACAATGCAGGAATTGACTTTTAGCTATCCGAATTCTAGAGACTGCATTTGAATACAATGCCAGCGTACATAGAGAAGGTTATTCCATCCCATCCACATTTCGACAATCGTATCGGCGCTAGGTTGGGTTGGGGGGGAGGGGGGGGAGGAAGAGGATAAGAGAGCAGGGGGAAAATCTCTCATTAAACATCTAACGCCATGTGTTCATGCTCTTCATGCTCCACTGCTGCCGCCAATGTTACTTTTTTTGATGCACACCTCTGCTTGGAGTAGCCTTAGTGTACTATAAGTTTTCTCTGCGCATTAATACTTATTGAAGGAGAACCTGTTGGGTTTTGGTATTTAGTTCCAAACTATTTTATTAAGTGTGAAAATGTTTGAAACGCGAAAATCGAGAGGGAAGAGAGAAACTTGTAAACGTGTTGCCATTCTGCTGACCATGTCAGGCATTTTCTTTCTATTAACCATGTTACCCGGTTACTGAACTTCTGCAGGTATGATTTTGAATACCTGGTTAAGAATGGACCAGATTCAAGATGAGAATGTTTTGTCGGTTAGGTCGGAAGATTTAACATTTCGGGTTTTGGACAGGAACGTATTTGTTTCTCATAATGTTGGTGTACTGAGCTTTATTTAACAAAATTGTATGTCGTCTGAGTGACAATCATATCGAAGTAGGCTAGGCCAATCACTTACACGAAATTGTACAGGTTTAGAAATAAAAGATTACAATACATTCGAGTATATTTTATTATTTGATGTGTATTTGATTTTTTAACCGACCTAAAGCACAATGGTCACCTCACTCCTGGGGAACCGAATCTTCCAACTACGAAGTAAACCTGTTGCCTTCGTAAATAAGCCATTGTGTCTTGTTGTTCGTTGAACCATTGCTTTCACTTTTCCTTTGGGGGGGGGGGGGGGGGGGGTTGAAGGCTTCCAAATAAATAAATCCATAAAAAAGTTATTGGAACAAACCTAGAACATCGCTACCATAGCATAACATCAAATCACCACATGATGGTCGAGCAAGGAAGTGTTCGTTGAGGTGCCCCTTTTTTCCTGGCATGCACCCTGTTTATTTAAGCGTGCCACTTGCACCCACCCCGCCGTGAAAATGCAACCTTGAAGATAACACTTTTACCGACAGTCGCATTAGCAAAAAAGTTTAAGATTCTTTAATGCCGGAGCCTTACGAACCCTTGTCAACTTTCAGCCTTCACCTTCTAACCAGGACAACTGTTTTCCTGATAACTTTGGCCTCAAGCCTTAGGCGGCGAGATTCAAGCCCTCTCCATAGCTTCTGCTTACTGCACTTGTTTTTCTTGACCCGATTACAAAGCCGTCTCACTCACACCATGTGCTGCATTTAAAGCTAAGACTCACAAGCCTAACGAGTTTTTAAAGCCAATCATCATCCCCGCTCTCACCCCAGTCACAGGAGACAAACTTGAACGACTCTTACATCCGGTTCGGGACTTGAAATTCTGCCTAGAACAAAATAACAGCAACAAGGCTAGGAAAGGAAGGAAGCAACTTATTCTACCATTCAAATCGAACGGCGGTGAAACATCTGCAGCAATGATAGCTAAATAAATTAAGACTGTGATCTTCGATGCTCATGAAGCATCAGATATCAATAATTGGCTAATTGCCATAACCCTAACATCCTAGTCACAGCACATCAGCTTAAAGCCATCGCCACTCTTGGTCTTGGGCTTTCCACAACATATCTCCATTCCCAAGATTTTGCAAGCTGCATCACAGAGAAGCGTCAGTCTTCACTTCACACTACTTCAGTGACTTAACCATACATGCAGATGAAATTCGCAATCTGGGATCCATCATCACCGCCAGAAGCATTGTCCTGCCCCACAGCACAAATGACGATGGAACAAACAATGACCCTTTACCAATTCAGTAAAGCGATCCTGAACCACTGTTTACTTTAATTAAATAAAGTGCTAAAGTCTATGACTTTTTGGGGGCCCAGCTCCTAAGCCCTAGGGAACCCGTCAGGTGGTGCTTGCTGCCATTTTGACAAGGTGTTCTGTAAAATGTTTAAATTTATGGGTAATGATATTTTCGTAGCAATATAAATGGTGAGTTGCCGGCTAGCACCACCATGCATATTGAGAGGAATAAAAGGTGGTTCTTCCTAGCTCTGAGCGTTTAAAATACCTGTAAGGAGGGAGGTGCGCATGCACACTTCGGGGTTAGCGAGCTGGTAGGGGATTGGTTGTTTTAACCTCTATAGAGGGAAAAAGTATTCGAGAATACGAATGCTAAAATTTACAGGTAATGTATATTTTTCCTTAAGCAATAGCAACAGAATTTAGTCGCTAGCGGGAAATTCTACCTTTTTACCGCTTACTCTCTTGTGCCCAGGACTAATCAGATTAGCTCAATGTTAGTTTATGTTCATTAAGCTTACTTTGTTTATGACAGGCTCAAGCTGGCCATTGTGCCTTGGCCTCTATAGAGCTTGGCACAGGCATCCTTACGCAGTCACACTTTGAGGTTCCTCCTAGGTAGTTTCTATTCTATCTTTCCTCCCCCGAACAAAAATGAATGCCGTATATCGAACTCGTTGTCCTGCTTTATATCAGTCTTGTCATCTTACTTATGTTTTTTCTCTTTATTTGCGTATCAACCCTTTTTTGTAAGCCCCCGCCTTCCACCCAAAGGAAAACGTTCATATAACTATGAAATCAACCCAAAAAAAGTCGTTCCTTGAAAAAAAAGTTCGTTTTAAAAGAATGTACTCTGGTGACTGTAAAGACAATAGAATGGTGGGGAGCTTACAGCGCTTCCCAAGACCCTCTAGCGGAGTTTGGAGGTTCTATCACTTAATTAACTGAGCAAAATGGGGTTAGTAATGCCGCGCATGTATGGTAATAGGAAATGGGCCTACGGAGCAGGAAACGCCAAAACGGAGGTTCTGACCAAGCATGTAGAACGTGTAAATGGTTTGAAAAATAATTTAAAGAAGCTGACATGAACTGGAACCTTCCCTCCCCAATATGGTAATATACTGAAGCCGACGTCGGCAGGTTTTTTTTTTGTGCCTCATAGGGATGAGTCAGTTTCATTTTTTTTACTTTGGTTTTCATGCCCACAAAACCGCGGTTTCGGTTTCAGTTTTTGCCACCCTCGTCTCCAACCAGGTATTTCTAAGTTTTTTCTTGTAACAGTACTATTAGTAGCTTCTAACTCGCTCCTGCTTTCACTTTCAGAAGCGTCATAGACCATAGGTCTAGCTGTGGCACCATTTTCCTCTACTATTTTCTTTTTCAATGACTAGGAGCTGTGCTGTCATTTATACATAGAAAACGATAATTATTAAAAAAATTAAAACAACAAATCTATCTTTGATTTTTCGAACACCGTACAAAAAACCGACACAAAATCCGAATCGGTTTCGCTTTCGGTTTTCAGTATAAACCGAAAATTCGGTTTTGTTTTTGGTTACCGAATCATCCTATTGTATCAGTTCTTTGCGTTGAATACTCGTGGAGCATTTTCGTTTTGTTTTCATGTGAAAACTCTTCAGACAGTTTTGATCTGAACTAGAAACTAAAAGTTCTGGTTACGCAAGTTATTTTCTTTAAAATGGGAGTCTCCCCCTCCCCCAACCAAGTACCCTTAGTTACGGCCCCTGCATGTAGACCTTTCTATAACCTTCTGAGACCCGAAGTGGAACACTTTTTTTCCCATGTGGTAATTAGGTCTGCCGCAGGATTCGAACCGGCATTCACTGGGTTTGAAGACGAGAACGCTGATAGGAGCCGCAGCTTGCTTTGCTCATGGTTCCCTGGATCCCCTCACATAGCTTCCAGTGTAGTTCATTTTTTGCCCATCTTGTAACGTTACTTGCTTGTGTATACTCCGAGACTCGGGAGGTTATGCCTGTCGAGATTGCCTTCCTAGGCATGGGGAATATTGTGTAAATTTAAGTGAATTGTGCTTTTTGCTGTGTGTGCTAATTTACGAGTTCGAGGAGCCCGACAGATCTGAAGTGCCCTCGGCCCCCCAAGATCTAAATCCGGCCCTGTAAACACTATGAAATTATTTCGAAGCTTCATCGCCTTTTAAACTACCAGTCTGTTACGTTGCTTGGAGTGCTCGTAGCTTTGTGTTGTGGAATGAGTGGTGATTATGAAAGTGGAACAAGTGAGTTCTCCTTCACATATCTGTTCAACTTAAATTAGGCGTTTGTGATGCTGGGCATTAGCGTACAAAATGCTATGTACATATTGTGTTTATTTTAACTGACTACACTTAATTGGTATACACTGTGTCATAATCGCTTTACAAAATTAGTCAATTAGCCTACAGTTCCAGTAAGCAGGTTGCAGTCGTTATAATTCTCTTACTTATTTATTCATTTACCATGAATCTTCTATTTGTGGCCGGGTCCTCATTTGTGCTACCGAGTTTTTTTGTTAATCGTGAATTAGTAGTAGCCGGGTCAAAATGACTTGATTTTGACAAAATTGTGTAAAAGAGCATGTACGTCATCTGACACGTGCTACATGTACTGATACTGCAAATTTCGTTTCTAAATTCTGTAGTAGCTGGTCTCTTATTGTGGCTGGGTCAAACTGGCTTGATTTTCAATCAGTGGACCAGGCTACAAATAGAGGATTTATGGTATTTAATAACATTTTTTTTTGTTGCCTAAATCTCCCTTTTGACAAAGATGCACTGAAGGGATCAGACGCTGTGGGTCGTGGGCAGACCCCACTCGACGGTTTAAACCATGGTAAAAACCGTATGTGATCTGTCGCATGTCGAAAACTTGCTAACCCTGCCACAGTACATAACCAACAGGTTTGCGGCGGGTGCATGCCATCCTCAGACAGGTTGCCAGCTCTTACAATATTAACACAGTTAATGTCAAGCAGCAAGTCGCATGGTACGGAGCAGAGGCACACAGGCCCTATGTACGTGGAAGAGTACTATGAGTGACACATTATGTTTTGTCTTACCCGATTTCTGAAACCGAAGACGGCTTAAATTCAACTTAATTCATACTGCCGGTCTAAGCCTTTTTCCATGCACAAACGGTTTGGGAGTAAGTTTTGCCGCTTAAGCTATGAGGTAAGACAAAATACCACCTCCAAAACCACGCACCATAATGTCATCCCGCACTTAAGGCTATATGGATTTGAAGCTAGTTTGGGTGATCTGTCTACGCCTTGTTTACTTCTAGCCCTGGGTCGAATTTGATAACTCGATTTGGGTTTTCGTCAACGATTGCGCGATCTCGTAGAGGGTAGGCGGAATTGCGTCATTAAGCCCGATTTAAAACGCGACCGGATCACTGGAACTAGTTTCAAAAAAGACCCTACACGTAGCACTTGACTGGCATTCTAAGCCTTTGCGGGAGAAAGGGTGGTTACAGATACAAGTGTGTTTCTGAAAAATGTCCCATGGCGTCCCAGTAAAGCCTCTCAGTTGTAGTCTGTTGTTCTTAGTATTTAATGTGTAGTTGTTCCTCCAAGTCCTTTACTGCCCAGGCAGTCTCGTTGCTAAGATAACTACAGACAACTGTTTGGCAAGGTGCCAGCAGCTTGTATTTGTAAATAGGTTAAAAGTAACCGCTGCATGGGGGAAAGGTGCACACAATATCATACTCGGTACGTTCTTTTATTTCTCCGTGTTTAGCACGGGCTCCAGATAGTTCCTGTGTGAAGACACTGAGGAGTGAAAGTGAAAAAGTTAACACATCAACTGAAACTGATATTCGGTATCAGAGAATTGACCATTATTGGGCAAAGATTATAACCTATAGCAAAAACACAACTGTTGGCTTAGTATGTATGTAGTGTTGAAAATTTGCAGGCAAAGGCTGTATTGTGCAATGGACTGCAGTGATGGAACCTCCCCCACCCACTCCTCTAAAAAACAAAAGGTTGTACGATTTTTTGGTGTGGTGTGTAAACGCGGTCTCATATCAGACGCTCGTGGTGAGGACACCTCAACACCACCGAAGAAAAAACCTGAGGGCAGAACTCTTCAACACCAGAAGATAATCGTCTTTATGGCGATTCCACTTTAAAAATGTAAATATTGTATATTGTTACTTTAGGCATAAAGCCGAAACACTTCCAGCTTAGTTATGTTTTAGATGTTAAAAACGCACGATATTTTTTATTTGTAACAGGTGACGACTTTGTTTATTCATGAAAAATGTCCGACGTTCAAACCACTTTAAAAACTAACCTAACCTGCATTATAGCCTATTAAAACTAGCTGGTACCTTTAATCTTTTGATTTTTGCACTTAATGCATTTTGGTAAACTTAACTTCTGGCCATGAACCCTACCGGAGCTCAACCTTTTATGTTTGTATATTTTTAGGGACCCAGTGTTTATTTTCATGTCTATTTTTTATAGCATCTCCAACCAAACACCGACCGTAGCAAACCTCTAAAAACGAAAATAAACTAGCCTTCCTTCGATAAAATCATGCTTTGTAAATAGCAGTTTCATTCCCAAAGTCAAATATTCATTCTATGCATTACACTTCGTTCCCTCCCCCCCCCTTCCTTCAATAGTTGCAATGCATAACATCGTAGTTTTATTTTTGTAGGCCTAAATTCACGTTGTTATGAGTTTCAAACTCACTTGCACTCAAAAGCCAGGCCTCTAACGTTTCCAAGTCGGCAATTCTCTTTGTCAATTCAGCCTCCGCAATTCCCGTCCAACTAAAACACTGCATTCAATTTCCCTTCCAACCAGAGCGCTCAGCTACCCTGCCCGTCCGCGCCGTCATGCCAACTTCCGGTAATGACAGCTCGGCCGGTTTTGGTCAGTCTCTCCTCCTCCAGATGCCCACCTCTTCCCCACACACGAACACCCCCCCTCCGTCGCTCTCCTACAGGTCCGCGCTAACCCTCTACCTGCCTGACAAGCAGAAGGCATAAAAACCCAGACCCAGTAGAGTTTCGTTAGCACAGCTCAGGATTCTCAAAGCTAGAGGTCGCTATGCCGGTCGGGAGTGGAGATGCCGCGGTCCGATTGTTGCCATGCCGGGCAAAGGTAGTGGTTCGTATATAACTTAGTTTAACTTTAAACGTTTATTTTTTGGACTTACACGTCAAAATTTATAGTTTAATTTTAAACTTAACCTCTTAGCTTTGAAGGTAATTTTATGGTGCGTCAAGCCAAACGGCATTTCGGACGTTGGCGGCCGTAATTTAAGGGTTCACGGTCCCTTACTAAAAACCAGCTTTATTTTTATCGTTTCTTTAAACGCAGTTTAATGTAAACAAAGGACGGTTTGATCTTCGTGGGAGGTTCCATTGATTAAACGCTCGGATCGACTTTATATGTAGCTGCGGCTTCTATAATTTAAGGAGTGGACTTATCAACAGCAACTCTGGGAGGTTTAATGCTTTGCTAGTAAACGTAGAAAAATAACTGTAAAACAGATCTACTATTATTAGTCAGCCGAGGCTGTCTGTAATTTAGAGGGCTCTTTTGTGAAATCCCCGTTGCCTAAAAACTCACTGTTTCTATTAGAAATTGTTTATTTGAACTAAGCCAAGTTCTAGTGTCGAATTTAATGTAAATTCCCCCCGTGTCATTTATAACCTAAACTAGGTGTAAATTTACCAAATGTAATTGTAAAGTACAAATGTTTTAATGTTTTAACATGTTTGACTAAAATAAAAACCAGGAGTTTTAACGTCCAACGGTTTATTCGTTCGTTGTTTGTTAGCAGTTAGTATTTACGATTAGGGATCGACCGATCATCGGATCGGTATCGGAATCGGCCGATATTTTTCGTCCGATAATCGGATCGGAATCGGATCGGTTTATGTGTCCGATACCGATGTCTACTTCACTGCCAAACGCGAGTTTCAGTTTTGTAAATTGCTTCGGTTTAACAGATTAACTAACAAAGGCTTGTCACCTCTCAATACCAAGAATTTATAAATTCTTGTAAATACTAATACTAATGTCTAGTGCATTGCGTTTAAGTCGTCTAGCGATCGACGGGAACCAAGCAGCAGCTGGTCCTACCGGAGCACGTGCCAAACCAGCCAAAATTTGGTTAATTCTGAACATTGTGTATCTTAGTTACTTTTATTAAATATTTAACGTAAAAGTACATAAACTTATATTTGCTATCTCGTTTACCTTTTGTTATTAAAGAAATCGATGATTGTAGAAGCTTTAGTACGTAAGTTCCGATCCTTGCAAGATTTCTTTGTTGTGGAGCTCAGTCACAAGGGCCAACAGAAAACGTACTAAGCAGAAATCCTGGACAGTGAATAAGCGGTTTGTGATTTTTTAAAAGGTTTTAAAAATATATTATGCCAAAATTGTAATTTTTTTTTAGAAATACAAATCCATAAAAAATGCGGTAACGCGAAAAGTTTTAATTATTTGCTACGGAGTGTGTTGTCTTTTGTCTTAGCTGGTGTCGGCAGGGTGCTCGATGCGAGGACAACCGGGAAAAAGTAATGCAAATTAGGCCATTAAAAAAAAATAGTTTCATCAAATTTAAAATTATTACTTTTTTAAAAATACTTTATCACTACTATAGTATAACAATATCCAAGTATTTACTCGAATGCTGTGTTTTTACTACTGTTAAAATTATTCAACTCTATCCTCCATTTTACTGGTAGTAGGTGCACCTTTCGGGTATCAACTTTTAAAGAGCATTTTGTAAACATCCGGTTTCTTCGACGTAGTCAGTTTATCCGAGCAACTATGATCTATTTAAAACTAGTTTCAAGTGGATCTGAATGAAATAGCATATATGGATTACCAATTAAAGATATTGCAGCAAAAAGGTTTATTCCTAGAAATTCAAGAGTGGATGGTAAAGCCTTGGATTGGTAAAGCAAACACCCAAGTGTTGTTTCGTGCTGGGTAGTTGGCCAGATGGGCTACGGTGATTTTAAATCGCGTTTTCCTAAGCAGAGGTCTATTTTAGTTAGACGTGAGTTTGGGGAGGGGACAAGTAAGGTAAGCAAAGGAATATTTTTCCAATGTCCAGCGTTAATTTGTCATTCGTTCGTAATTAATTTTTTGCTAGACCTTAATTTTAATTACTAGGATTTTGATTTTTTAGGGATGGGGGTTTGACGAGCAGAGCCTGAAAACTCTAGTCAGTTGATTTGAAATTAAAAGGCGTGACCAGCCCCTGTAAAGATTAGTTTTATAATTTCCGATTTTCGTTTTTTCTCTCGTGCAAGTGTGCATATGCAGTTAGTACAAAAGTAGGATACTCATACTTAACATCAGAAGTTTTAAATCGTTTGTAATGAAGAATTTTAATCAGCGTTAAATTCATTGTACTACAGTGCTGATAAATGGGTTTTATCTATTTTTTTTTTTTTGGCCTTTAACTTTAAATATGGTCCATATGTTCATTTTTTTTACTTGTGGTACTGGTATGAGAAGGTGCCAAAAGTTACAAGGAACCGGACGGGATAAGCACTGGTAAATTTTATCCAGATAGATCGATTGTGTGTAATAATAATAAGATTTTTTAACATAATGCAATAAAAGTGTAAAAATATGATAATTATAACTTATTTTCAATTATATGAAGTAACAAGGATAATATTGTATTTTTTAGTTCTTATTAAGTTTATAAATTTTGCTTGGTAAAAAAATATTAAATATCGGTATCGGATCGGCATCGGATCGGATCGGTATGACAGTTATCGGCATCGGATCGGATCGGCAAAAACCTGTATCGGTCGATCCCTATTTACGATAATTCTCGTCGAATTTAACTTGGCTAGCCTAATTCCCACCTTGGTGGCAGCGTTACCGCTTATTATTACTAGTTAGCCTACATTATTAGGACAAAAGTAGCTCCATTCTCTACACCGGGACTGTGGCAGTTGTGCTTGTTTTAACCAAAAAGTACCAAGAGTGATAATAAGAAAGACCCAGTTACACCAGGCGACCGGCGATGCTACAAGCACCTACCCCGTCGTAACACCCGCCGTTACAGGTGGGAGGAAGTGTAATTCAAAAAACAATGGCAGAATTCTTGCTGGTGGGGGGGGGGGGGGCCCCACAAACTTCACCAGCGACTATGCTGGTGGTGTTTGATTTTTGGACAGTGGCGGCGGCGTACACCAATAGGTACTGGGACAAGAGCTGCCGACACTAACAGGCGAATGTACTCGGGATGGAACCAAATATTTATTTATCCAAACCTGCATTGACTACTAATAAAATAATTGTTAAATTGGGCACAATTTAAATCAATGTTGTGCATGCTAGATTCACACAAATTAAGTGTTTCACATCAAACCACAAAAGAAATATTTCAGATCAAAAGAAATATAACGAAACATGAATACCATTCCGCCACCATTTAGCACAACTTTCGTCCATATTCGTTAAGTGAGGATAACGTCCCGGTGGTCACGTATGTCTGGACGTGCAGAAGCACGGTACTGGATGCGAGGAACCATGATCACGTGATCATTCTTAAGCAAATCTGAACGTCACTGAGGCAGCCGTGACTCTGTATTTGGGACTTGGGTCCTGGCAACTGGAAAGCAACGGGACTATAGCATTTGAAGATCGGATCTCGGCTACACTTTTAATAATTAGCACCGTCAAGTCTTGACTATTTTTTACTGCTGGGACTCTTCTCGCAAGTGCTTGAAACATCCACTCCGCCCATTATGACGTTAGCCTGCTTGCATCCTTTGCCATTGAGAGGAACCGAAATCTGTGCATGTGTACAGCGATCGTCGTTGATGAGGAAGAGCCGTACCATGGCAACCTCGCTTGCCGGCCTAAAGAAGTTTGGTTCATAGAAAGCTTCAAAAAGGCAAGTGGTGATGACAAATATCCTTCATTATGAAAGCTTGTTTGTTGGCCGTCACTTTGTTGTAGAAATGCTCATGTCGAGAGGCTTCAGTGAAAACTTGGCTGAACATCAAACAAACCTTAGCACTGCTGACATTGCGTGGTAATAAACCATAGGCTAGAAGGTTCGAATTACAAAATCACTACAGTAATAAGTGTACTTTACTACGTAACACTTTTTTTCTAGCAACGTAGATCCCCGGTCCCCCTTGTAACACCAGTGTAACACTTGGCATGACCCCACCCATCCTAAAAATACGTAATAATTTTGATGAATCCGTTGTTTATCAGCTTTATCTAGGGATGTAAGTACCAGTGATTTTGAAAAAAAAAATTGAGCGTAAACAGAAGTTTAAGCTAAAAGAATTTTTTTGCTTCAACGTCTACTACCTCGAAGTCTTACATTGACAAGGACAAAACAAGCTCAGCCAAGGTTTCATGACCAATGTGAACAAATGTGAGAATTCTATCTAATGTGTGTGCAAAAACAAAAACCGGGAAGCCATTGAATTTCAGTGTGCTTGAAAATATTTTATAATGTAACTGCTTGTTCTTTTATCCCCTCCCCCTCCTATGTTTGGTTGTCGTGTGCAGGCCTTTTTGGCATGTCGTCATCTAAAGGTAAAACTTGAAATAAGCTGTAACGGAGATCACTATAAATAAACTTGGCAGTCACTAGTTTTGTGAGCTTAATGGTTTCCGGCCTTCAACGTCTGCGCACGCGTTGCCATTAACTTGCTGTTGCATTAACATACATTAATTTCATCGTGTTACATCGTGCTACGACGGGCTAGGTGCTTGTAATGTCTCCGCACTGATGGCTGACTTTCTTGTATGTAGAAATGACTTGGTCAACTATTTTGGTTTAAAACAGCTCTGTAGGGCCTCAATCCCGGAGGGAGTCAAGATATATTTCCTAACTAAATTAAATTAGGCTATCCAGTATTTCTACCTGGTCTTTAAGGCTGCCACCACCGCTGGGTAAGTTTAAAAGTTAAGGAGGTTTAGAATAAAAATGGGCTGCCTATTATTTAAACGCTAGCAATTAATCCGCACTAGAAACCATACTTGTAGTTTTAAAAACTCTTGGTTTTAATAAAAGGAACAACAAATGAAAATGGCACTTTACATTTTGGTTACTAGTTACAAAAGAGAGCTTTGAATTAAAGCAACAGGCTTTCCGTAAAAGCAACGAATTTACATTGATAAAATTCAAGAATCAAAAGCAACAACTGGTTTTTTACATTAATGCACTTTTTGACTAGAAAAAGTAGGGTAAATTCCAGAAGAATCCGTTAATTTATAATGCATCCGCTATATTATACAATTAACCCAGACAGAAAAATCTCTCGCAAAAGATTCCCA
>JAHWFP010012449.1:30240-64822 GCA_023313725.1 Lithobius niger
ATTGATAAAGATAAACAAGTATGTTTTAAAGCAGTTTTAAATTTAATTAAAAACTTAAGTCGGTGAACAATAGTGCTTTTATTTGTTTTAAATTAAAAACTCGGTAAAATCTATACAACTGAGAGTTGTCAAAAACTACATACTCTTTTCCAGTAACAGACTATGCCTGGTTTTTCCGTAACAAGAAAGGTGACAAATATTAAAAGTGTGTTTCCCAGGAATGGCTAAGTTTGACTTTTTTTTAAAGTTTTGGTTGACTTGGTTACCTATGATGTAAGATTAGCTATGTAATAAACAAAGGATGCATGTTGGTAAATACTGTCAGTGTGTACAGGCATGAAAAGTCTTCTTCATTTTGGATCTTTCCAAACCTCCTAAAAATTCGTTAAAGACCCTAAAAAATGTATTAAATCTGGCTGCTTCAATACCGATGATACGGACTATTTACTTTGGTTTTCGTTCATTTTCACTTACTTTTGTAATGCAGCACCAAAAGTGTTCCAGTTTCTTCAAACTAGCAAATTTTCGAATGCCTTTTATGGCATTCTGCCTCAGGCTTGGGCAGTAAGATGCACACACACATACTGTAGGTGGAAGTAGGACAGTTGGTGCCAGTGCGTCTTATTGCCCAAGCCTGAGGAAGAATGTCAGTATAGGCATTCGAAAATTTGCTAGTTTGAAGAAACTGGAGCACCTTTGGTGCTGCGTTAGTAAAGTAAGTGAAAATAAATCTAGTTGCTTTACTCCTTTTTCCGCGTTTTCAATCAGGTGACCCTTTCATCCCAATGTATCACGAACTCGCAAAATAAAACCTGAAGACAGTTAGTTGATCTGAATAATGTAATTCAATGACACTATGCCGTTAGGAATGTGTTAACGCCGAAAGGCTCAATTTACTAGAAAAGAAAATAGGACTCATTTTTACCAAACTTTTTCGTACAACAAACTCGAATGGGAAGGGACCAAGATTCTCCTAATATCTAACTCGAACTTCGAGCCACATCTTAGGGCTTCAGAACGTCTCCACTCTGCACTTTAAATGTGGACAAGTTCCGCTTAAGAATGTGCAAGTACCAGGGTGCCAAAACATCTCCAAAATTGTGAAGCCTGGTCTCAAATGCAGCCTCTCCTCAAAATGGCTACCATGCTACGACAATCTTCACTTGACCAATTTGTGGGGAAGCCGCCATCACTGTCCAAATGTAAACAGCAGGCGATTTTCGAAACGCACAACAACACCATGTCTTAAAGTGCAGTGACATTCTTGTAACTTTTTAGCCCGATGAAAGCTTTTCTAAAGTGATATCCTGCTGAAAATGTTCACTCTCATACTTGTAGCATTGGACGTATTGTGAATGCCGACAGGCTAATTTTGCTTGGCTCTACTTACAGATCAAAGTTTCAGTATGTCTTTGTCAACTTGGAAGTTGCAGTTTCTGAAATTGAACAGCTAATTTTCGGCCACATTAACTAGTGTTGTTCATAAACAAGTCTTCTGCCTTCAGGCACCGGGTGCAAGGGCACTACAGTGTATGTAATGCTCTTGCTCACAATGCGTAAAGAAGACAGAAGACTTTTGCTTATAAAAAACACTAGTGAATCTGGCTGAAAGTTCGCTGTTCAGAAGCAGAATTTGGAACTTCCAAGTTGGCAGAAGCATAATGAAATTTTGTGATTTGGATAAATTTGGTAAAGCTTTCTCCGTTTTTTTTTTTGTGTGTTCAACGTGACCGTTTTTTGTTTTAATAATTGCTTTTATTACTGCTCTCCTCGTGTGAAGGATCACTGCTCAGCTCAGTCCCTGCCCTGTGCCTCTTTAGATGTAGGCTTCAGTTCAAGGACCTGGTTTTTGCATAGCATTAGAAGTTTTGCGCACAAGATATTAGGTGTGTTATTTTTCGGCAAAGATGCATGCAGGAGACATGCAGGATTTTTCTGCAGAACGTTTCAGATGTTACTCGACAGCATAATTACAGAAATCCGTTGGCCACTCTGCGATTAAATTGGGCAAGTTGGAATTAAAATATTATTAGTAGCAGTTAGTTCGTCCAGTGGATTAATGATAAACAAGGCACGATGATTGTGTAAAACTTTTGAGTGAATCAAAACACCATTGACAAAGATGGAAGCAGCAAAAAAAAATTACAACAGCTGCTGCTTCTGCCTCGAAGAAGTCTTACGTTGACACGAACAAAGCAAGCACAAGGTTCCACGGACAAAGCGTGCAAATGTGAAATTGTCAGTAAAATGTTTGTGAAAAATTGTAAAAAAAAAATGTGAAACCACGTCAAGCGAGCAAGTGAGTCTCAGTATTTCTTTTAAAGGTAAACTTGAAATAAGCTGTAATGGCGATTGCTATAAATAAAATTTGGTAGCAGCCGCTAGTTGTGTGAGCCTGCTGATTTTCAGCCTTTAACGTTTGTGCACAAGTTCTCCTTAACTTACTGTTGATCAGGTTACAGACTTCAATCTTGCCTCCACCTTCCCCTAACCTGGTGAGTGAATATGAATATTGGGATACTATGATTTGCAGTTCGGAATAGGACAAATTAAGAAGCTAGAAGAATGTGTTACACAAGTGTTTCCAATAGGCAATGTAAGCATTCAAATGAGGGACGCTCTCGGTTAGAAGCGTCAAGTGCCGACGCTTTCTTTCAACCAATAAATTTACAAGGATGGGTCCATTGCAACAATGAAGTAACCTTGTCAAAATAATAAACGAATCGAAAACCCCAAATTTAAGAACGAAATATGGGCATAAACTTAATGCTAGTCCCGAGTTCATGAATCCATCTTTGCAAGCATCAAACTATTTTATTTAGTTTTTACTTCTTTCGCAAATAAAAATGGCTACAAAAATACAATTTGTTGTAGGCTATATCCCAAAAACTTTTGAATACGGTGTTAAATATTGATGACTTGCTGTACTCCCGGCGGTGTACCTGTTTCCTGCATGCGCGAGCGAAATACTCTACTGGGCTGCTTCAAATAAAAATGGATACTTCCCCTTCCCCCCATACCCCCACCGTAACCCTCCCTGCACCCTCCCTCCTACGTACCCCATTGTGTGGTCTGAATACCCGCCTCTCATCCCTGCTCCCCCACTCTTGGAAACCCTGGTGTTTGGTCTTCTTAGGGAAGTAAATAGCGTTTTCAATGGAGGCGCCACTCGTATAATCAGTGTTGCTGAATTGATCGTGTCTCTGTTTTTATACCAAGCACGATTAGCCCGCTACAATGATCATGCATGCAGTGATTGTTACTCAACCTACTTTAAAACTGTTCAACTCAACTCTTAATAGCTTTCATTATTGAATCAACATATCGTTCGTTACAGAATATTATAGGGCACATCCGTTCACATTGTCAGCCGCTCACCCTTTTTCTTTGCTTCCCTGCCAAGAATGAACCCGCTCATCCTCTTACTGCCGCCGCCTCATTGTTGGTTAATTTGAGCGGTTTTATTGGCCGTTTCCTCATTGTTTAATGATGAATTTGCTGTGTGCATCTCATCCCAACCTGAGCGTATTATATATACTGATTTTTTTTTAAATCCTCTACTTAGTTAGCTATTGTTGAGTGTTTTATAATCTTAGAACATTTTTTAAGTACATTAGAATTTCGTGGTGCATGAAGTCAACTTGGAAGCTAAACTATGAGTTTAAAACTAACATGGTGTATTTTCTAGTTTTTTCAAGTCTGGAAATGATCTAGTCTGTACTCCTAATATACAGTTGTCGTGTGATTACTGTTACCCCAGCCTGACTTGTCCAAGAAATAAAAGTGCAGTTTGTAGTAGGGTTTAAAATTTTCTTTAACCGGGGGGGGGGGGGGGGGGGGGGGCCTTATTCTATCCAGAAGAAAATACATTTCTTCCACCAAAATAAACAAATACTGTAAGTCTTAACAGACTTGGTCTTTGAAACTACTAAGTTAGTACGAATTTCATTATTTTCTTACATTCATTCAGAATTAAGAAACTGATTAAGTCTCAATACAACATCACAACTGTTGTTTTGTTACAGAATGCTGTGTATCAGTGTTGTCAATGGTGATTATTACTGACATCTGTAAAGCTGTCATTCAAATTCTCTAAATAAAACGTTGAAATCACTTCTTTTTTTTTTAATACACCCACCACTTTCTTTTTAGTGTTTTACTATTTCTTCCACGCCTTCCAGTCCGTCCAGTATTTTCTTGGTCTGGAAGATAAGAAATTGATTTCTTCCGGAAGAAAACCAACGCTGGCGCATCCTTGTTAGGGAACGTTCATGACATATGGAACACTTTTTGCTGAAAAAAAAAACCTTTATTGTTCTCTTTCTCGTTACATCTCTGGTACTTTGAACTCGTCCGACACCGTAGCCCCAATATTTACACTGTTGGTCTCGTCGCTCTTGTCAACAACTGCGTCGTCTGTCTCGTGCTCGTTCATTCTCAACACCTACGACGGAGCAGTACTGCAAGGTCTCTGCCAATCAAGTGCCCTACGTTGGGATTGGAAGTAGGGTTGTGACGATTAATCATAATCGTCTTCTTTATTACAAACCGAACCTCTTGTAAAATGTTTATCAATTTTATTTTTAAAACCAATTCAGAAAGCAGTAGGAGCGCTGCCTTTCACATAAGAAACCCACATTCGAAAAGGAACGCATTCCCTATTTGATCTCTTAAGCTATTATTGACCGCGTTGACTTTCTAGATGTCTGATTTACAATGTACACAAGGTGCTGTAAAACTATTAAAGAGATTCGTTTTTGTGGCGTTAATTACGTTTTACTTCTATAATTTCCCAAGTTCCAGCAGTTTATAAACCGATACAACTAAATTTAATACGTGACATCCAAGTTCAAGTAAAATCTGCTGCTTTCTTGGTCGCGTTCGAAAGCTGGCGAAAGCTGGCTATCCCTGTTTCCTTGCCTGCAATGAATGATGTAAGGAACTTCTACGTCACTACCTTTATTCCTCATCCTCGTATAAACTTCTCCGTTTCAACGTCTGTTTTGAAACTCTTTCGCTATCGCTTTCTCCGACTTGTTCGTTCGTAGAATGTGAATGACCCTTGAATGCATTGGAGCCGAGCCTCAAGTGACTTCAAGCGAAGTGATTTTTCGGATGGAACGGTAAAAATGGCATTAGACCCGAATGGATTAAACTGAGATAAAACCCAAAAAAAATTTGGTATTGAATTTAACAAGTTTTTTTTTTAATGAAGCAAACAGTCTGCATTAAAGACTGGCCTTGTGAGGAAACACAATACATTAGTCTTAGAAAGATAGAAAAGACTACTGCCCCGACTGGGACTCGAACCCAGGACTTCCCGTTTACTAGCTGGGCTCTGGAGCCTGTAGCCAGTACCCGCCCAGGTAGCGCAGTGGTTAGAGCACCCGGATAGTAAATGGGAAGTCCTGGGTTCGAGTCCCATTCGGGGCAGTAGTCTTTTCTTTCTTTCTCAGACTAGTGTATTGTGTTTCCTCACAAGGCCAGTCTTTAATGCAGACTGCTTGCTTCGTTTACCCTTTACCTTGTGATTTCTTCTTTTAGTTTTTTTTGTGTGCTCCCATCCAATCTCATGCTCAGTGCTTATGCAGTGGAGTGCAGTGGCGTTTCTTCCACCTTATTTGTGGTATTGCTCATACGTTGGCGAATCCTCATTTGCACTCCCTTCCTAAAATCGGCGATATATACGGCACACGATACACTCTCTAAGTGTTGTCCACGTTTCCCATCTTTCTTCATCTTGCCGCCTTTGGGTGATGCGTCCCTGTTTTTCCACCTTGTCAACACCAGAGGTTGTAAAGTTTCTCCATTCCTAAGGTAAGAAGTCAACTTTTTTTTTTTTTGCAGGGATATGCTTCTGAATGCCAACAGGCTCATTTTACTTGGCTTGACTTACGAATTTTGTTAGAGACAATAACGCTTACGCCAACTTGAAGTTGCAGATTGCTTCTGTACTGCGAATTTTCGGTAGGATTCACTATAGTTTTCAACTAAGTCTTCCGCTTCATCAGGTACTGATTGATTGATTAGCACACTAACTTTCACTAAGATTTGAAAAACGTAACCTGTGATACACTTCCCACAAATGCCAGCAGCTGTCTACGCTGTCCCCTGCGCAGAATGCAGCAGTATCTAAGTAGGGGAAACCAAGAGACGGATTAGTAATCGGGTTGAAGAGCACATGACGGACGTCGAGAATAAAAAAGTCAAAGAAAATAGAAATGCGGCCCACCATCACCGCTGCCATCATGAAATAGCTTGGGGAAAAACCAAAATGATACTCAAATCAAACACACACTTCGAGCCACACCTACGAGCCCTCGAATGCCTTGCTATTCAGTTTCTCAGAAATAATCATGTGAAACTCATGAATATCGAAGAACCCGCACATAAAGGAATAGCCAATATTACCACACCAGATCTCACCTCTGGTTTCTCTTACATGTGGAAAGCCTACCACCCTCCACCACCACCTAAAGACTGAGAAGAGAGGGAGCCACTGTCAACGTAACTGGCAGTTGGCCCCACTTAATGTTTTTCAAATCTTAGTGATGTTATGTTAGTGTGCTAATCAACCAGTGCCTGATGAAGGCGGACGACTTAGTTGAAAAACTATAGTGAATCCTGCCAAAAATTCGCAGTTCAGAAGCAATCTGAAACTTCAAGTTGGCGTAAGCGTTATTGTCTCTTCCAAAATTAGTGACATGCTTAATCTTTTCACTCACTCGCTTAATAAATGTTAAGCAGATCTAGACTTCTACTCTTCTGATGGACAGGATTGGTTTTCCGGAGTTGGTCCTTTCACGTCTTCCCTTAATGAACATTTTCACTTTCAGTAGCACGCCAGGGTATCCCAACTAGAGGAACCAACCGCCCCTTAGCACTGTGTAGATGATTGGTAGGTGGTTGCTCGTTTTTATACGGTTGGAAATTTACTTTTCCATTCACTTCTCGTGTGATGAGCACATCCAGGAAGGGTGAATGACAAATCCTCATGCCAGCTGTTAACTAATGCAAACACTTGCTCGAGATATTCCCTCTTCAACACAGCAGCAACATCATCTACAAAACGTTTCCAGTGACGTATGCGAAACCCACTCGAAAGGTCCCTGGCAAGAAAGTGTTGCATAACCAGTTATGTGATAACCGGTGAGCTGGAGTACCCCATGGGGACGCCCCTCATGTTGCGGTGCTGACTGGTTCCACAGGTGCCGTTAGTTTCGCACCGACATCTGGTGTACTTTTCTAGCGGATTTTATAGTAACTGTGTGGCTGTTTTTAGTTTCGCGGAAAATAAGCCTGCTCTCTAGAGACCCAGCGTAGGGAGTAGGGAACTCGTGATGTCTGAGCATGCTAACTGTTTACTACATCGCCAATAATGGTTACGGCTGCCACCATGTGGGTTTAATAGAGAATCCTGATTATAGGGCATTTAATTGACTAGTGCTGCAAACCTGCTATTAATCAATAAATAATAAAACGCTGGCATTTACTCTTGGTTTAATAACAAGTTATCTACAGTTTACATTACCGTAAATCGTGGATTAAACGCCCATGGGCTTATGCAGTTAATTTGGCAAAAATAGGGGGTTGGGCTTAGGGCTGGGATCGGTTAACCGGAAACCGTTCCACGTTCGGTTACACGGATTATAAAAAACCATATCTGAAAATTGTTTGCTGCGTGCACTATTCAAAACACGCGGTGAACGAGCCAAAAATAGCCAAGTGTCATCATTAAGGCCTACTAATCCAAACACTCAAAATCAGTGAAAGTAGAAAAGCGGGGTGGGTAGGGGGCAGCTTATTTACAAATAATCCGCATGGGCTTGTTGTCCCAACGAAGCTGCTTGCTTTCTTCGAAACAAACTGTTGATCGCAAGGCGTACATGAGGCAGTTAAAGACAAGCTGGCCAGCATCTGCCCTCCCCGCTTCATGGAGAAGTGGACTCGTCTATACCTAGCGCGAACGGCAGGGAAGCGGCGTCATAACACGTAAACGAAATGCGTTGCTACCCGAAAACGCAAACATGCTAATTTTTCTGGCTCTAAATTTGAAATAAATGGAACATTAACGAAAACGTTAAATTTTGTTGTTTTGTTTTTGGCTTACGTTGTCGTAAATAGGCCTAAGCCATATTGTAGAAATTTTAAAGCTACATAAAAGTCAAAATTCTTGATAAAGTAAGTCAGGGCTCGAAATGTCCAGAAAAAAGTGCATAGCACAATTGCGATGCAAAATAAAAATTTGCGTAGCAATCGCAAAATATTGGTTAGCAGTTTTCGTGAAGCATAATTCTTGGCAGGCAAAAGGGCGTTTTCGTTATAATTGATGGTTCATCTAAAACAAGAGAATGCGATAGTGTGACGTATAAATTGCATTATTTTTTTTTAAAACCTAAATATGCTGATGCTTTATGTTATGGTTGTATTTCGTTCAATTTCATTCTTTGCACGTGGTATAAAAATAACCTAACTTCTGTAGAGATTCGATTTAAGAATTTTACGGAACACAATGATTGTTCTACTATAAATGGGCTATAGGCCTACTGCAAAAGGATTTTTTTAAATAGTTGTAAAGTTCTTTCGCCATGATGTTGCGTCGCTAAACTGCTACGCAAATTTCAATTTTGTATCGCTAATGTCTAAAATTGTGGTGCAAACTGCGATGCGATACCGCTCATTTCGAGCCCTGTAAGTACTTAAATTGATCAACGTAACTTTCTTGTAGTTTAAATCTCAAAATGCAACATTTAGTCAATAATTGTGGTTGTCTTACAAAGGCCTAAATCACATTTTTTTTCAGCTTTGTTTTTAATAATGTATTACACAGGGGTGAAATTTTTTTGGCTGTATTTTTTGCTGAAAACGGAAAAACGGTTTTCGTGTAACTGACCGGAAAAAAAACTGGTTAAACGGATAACTAAAAAACCGGAAAGTACCAGTCCTATCTAGTTGGGCTTTAAATCAAGCATTATCAAGTTTTTAAACTTTCTGGACATTTTTAACAGAAAATTCGAAGCTTTTGAACGATCTCTGAAAGACCAATTTTTACGTCCTTTTAATTGCTGTGAAGAAGGGAGGAGGCTTAGGTTGAGAGATGCCCAGGCCTTGTGCAGGTGCTAGTAGCTAAAGGAAGAGTCCACTATTGCTACAGGGAGGGAGAAGGGGCCAGTAAACATATCAAGCAGTAAGTTACTATCTTTATTCACATCATATAACGTTTAGATAATTTTTCGTAGAAAAACGACAATTTGAGGGGTGAGCTTTAACTCCACTATTTCATGATTTTGACTTCACAGCATTTTAGGGGGTGGGCTTTAGCTTCAACTGGGCTTTTAATACACGATTTATGGTAATGAATGTTCAGAATAGTTTACATTCGATAGTTTGAATAGTTTACTTCGATTAATTGCTAAGAGTTAAAATCATATGAAAGTCTCTATTATTTAACTCGGGGTTAGCTTTTAACACACCTACCGTGGTGGCAGCGATACCAGTTAATTAGTACTAGTTAGGCCTATTAATTAGGACAACGACGCTCTATTCCCCATGCTGAGTCAGTAATTCATGTGCTATTTTCTACAAAAAGTAAAATCAGCCACTCGAGTAATTATAAATTTAACCAGAGTCAACCAGATGTCGACGATGCTGCATGCACCTCTCCCGTCGTAGCGTCCACCGCTACTCTTGCCATGGGTTCCGGGAATGTGAATGAGGGCTAGCCAACACACGAGTGACATCGGAAGTAAACTGAAAAACTATGGCCTTGCACTGTGTTACGTTAGTACCGAGCATGACATTGGATGGGAGCGGACAAAAACACTTAATTCCGACACTGCAAGTGACAATCATCTGCGATGCCTAGAGTCGATCGGCATTCAACATCATCTCCAGCGCTCAGTCCCCCTAATGAACATCAAGGGACCTTCCAATGCCAATGTATGGCACTTGTTTGGCAGACACCTTGAAGCACTGCTCCGTCGTAAGTGGTTGAGAATGAACCATGAGACAGACAACTCAATAGTTGACAAGCACAATGTGGCCAACATTGTAAGTACTGGGGTCTACGGTGTCAGCCGAGTTCAAAGTGCCAGAGATGTAACGAGAAAAAAAACAAGTTTCTTAAAAGTGCCTGATGCAGACAGGAGAATTTCTGTTGAAAATTAGCAGGATATGCTGCAAGGGCACCCGCAGAATGGGAAAAAGGGAGTGGAGGGAGAGGGCTCGAAAACTCAGAATGGGAAAAATGGTACCATACAGCATGGCTAGTGCTGCTGTACTGGACTACAAGGGTTGGTGCATGAGAGACTCGGTGCGTCACATTTAATCAACTGCACGAGATCACGAGACACGTGCTCTGGGGAAAAGTCTCTCCGATCCATCCCTGGCCATGTTGGAAAGGAAAGCTTATATTTTAACTTTTTATTTTCTGCATAAAAAAAGGGCAACCTACCTCTGGGGAGCCCTTGATGTAGGAATATCTTTCTTGTGAAAGTGAGCAATGACGAGTTTCAAACATAACACTTTTTCTAGCAATTTAGGCTCCCCCTTCGTCCAGTGTAACATTTGGCATACCCGTCCGTCACCTGAAATACTTGACATTTTCTTCGTTTTTGCCCCAGTTTAGGTAAGGGAATGAAACCTATGTCATTTTTATCCTTAATGATCTGGTTTTCATAGCCCAGTTTAAATTTTATTGTAATTGGCTGGAATAATAATAATAATAGGTTCGTTGCAAACACAACCGGAATGGCAAGGACCTGGTGATCACTGACTGCCATCCGAAGTTAAAAATTACAAAAGTTAAACAGTTTAAAAGTTTGGAAGTTTTCGCTATGACTTGTAGAAGAGCTGTAAACAATGATTATACAGCGGGAGCATTCGAGCACACCTGTCCTTAAAGGGTTAATAATAATAAATAAAAACTCGTGCCTTCGGATTATACGTGATTTTTTTCACGCTATTAAACAAAAAAAAAAGGCAGATTTCTCAATAAGCTCAAATGTTCTCCTACCCTACTCGCGCTGTAGTGAAACGAATCACGTGAAAATCTAGTTCAAAATCGTATTTTGCCACTTTTCGCCATGCATCTTTTCTAATTATTCACGAAAACTTGTAGCTCGTTTCGAGATTTCAGTTGTTTTAATTGTTAATATTGAAATTTGAAATCAACTTGTAATTAATGGCAGCCAATTTCGTTCTCCTTCGAGTATCGCATCTTTCTTCCTCCGGGATCACGTTATTGATCGCTTACTCAGCTCTGGTTCAACTTCCTGTCCCTGTACTCATGTGCCTGGAGCGCTTAACCGATAATTTGCTTTAGTGCACGCTGGCAATGGTGTTGTTCATGGACAGACTGTCGTGCACTAATGGTTATTTACAGTACCAGTTGTTAAACGTGCTAAAAGGAATTAAGGTATATGCAGTAACAAAGATATACAGGATAAAAAGTCAAAATAGGTTTTATTTTACCTGGGATTACAAGATAATAAATGTGTTGAAAGGCCGACAGCCTGGTATTACGGTATGCACTAGTGACGTTTTTTTACCTCAAGACAGAAGTGCCCTCAGTTTGAATTTACTGAGCACCCAGCACTTCTAATCAAGTAAATACAGTAAAAACGTCAAGTTGAAAACGGAAGTTAGAAAAATAATTAGCAAAAACAATTCAGATAAAAATTTAGTGAAAAATCATTTAGCGAAAATTACTGTTATGTAAAATTGAGTGTTTTGTTACGCATAGACACGCAGGCATATGTGAAATTTTTTCTATAAGCGCTGAAAATTGATCACAATTGCCAAAACTTGTTGAATTTTGCTCCAAAGTTTTCCGAAAACTCCTGAAAATGTTGACTTTCATATTGTGAGTTTTCAGTACGTAGTTCTGCCGTTGGTAAGAGTAGAGGTATATTTGTTTGTTGTTTTAACTTCAGTTTCTCCTCATTATGTCTCGTTGCAGGACAAAGTTGCACATATTTTGACTTACAGATTTTTTTGTTATTCCAGGTTTATGCTTGTTTTATGTCTTAAGGTTGAATTCGACACCTTGACAAGGTATTCCTCTTGTTTAATTTCTGATTACTGAAACAAACCAGTCGTGCGTGAGTGAAAGTATTTTCTTAAAATTCAGCTTACTTTGAAAATGAGTAGTGACAACACCACAACACCCGATGTAGGGTTGCTTGTTAAAAGTTTGATGGAACTTCGTGATCAGGTCCTTTCAAAAGAAAAAGATGCGAGTGCCCAGTTAACCAAGCTGTCTGAAGCATCACAAACACTGCTGGAAGAGTTGAATGCTGTTGAGGACCTTCACCAGGAAATGCAGTCCGAGTTAAACTCGGTGCGACAGCTAAAACGCAGTATAGAAAAATGTAAATGTGATAGTGGTTCTGGAATGAATACGGAAAGCCTGCCGTGTAAGATTTTAAAGGAGGCTGCCAAATCTGAAACAAACTCGGTGTCCGAAGAAGTTGGGCATTCGTCGAGCAGTATGACTAATGTAGGAGCAGAATACAGTGGAAAGCCAATGAAGCGGAAAGCCATAGCTAAACTGCTTTCTGAAGGGAAAATTGTTATCGTTGCTTTGGTAAAGGTCATATGAAGAGGGAATGTCGTACCAAAGATGCAAATTTGGCGATAGTACGGGCTAAAAACCAGAGTACATTGCCTAATAGTAGTTCCGAAATGGATCAGGAAAGTAAAGAAGTAAAAAGTGCCATAAAGCAGAGCGGAGAGAACGAAAGTAACGCTCTAAAAAATTGTTTTCGTTGCCTTAGTTGGGGTCATATAAAGAAGGAATGTCGTACCACCGATACAAATTTGGCGAGAGTAAGGGCCAGAAACCAGAAACGTATGAATGCATCTACATTTTGACTTTCATTGAGAAAATTATAATTGTATGAGGTACATTGATAAAGATTAGTAAGTATTGATGTAAAGCAATTTTAATTTTAATTAGAAACTTGAGTTGGTGAACTGTAGTCCTTTTTTTGTTTTGTATTTAAAAAATAGAAAATTGGAAAATTAAGGATTAAATTTGTTTATATACAACTGATCACGATGCCCACACTTCTAGTTTTCTAGCCCCGACCGATTTTACCGTGCAGCCCTAATACTCGTAGAGTTATCAAAAACTACACCCTCTTTTCCAGTAACAGACTATGGCTGGTTATTTTGTAAAGAGGAAAGGTGACAAATATTTAAATGTGTGTTTCCCAGAAAGGGCTAAATTTGACTTCGTTGTAAGTTTTGTTGTAAGATTAGCTGTGGAATAAACAAAAGGATGTATGTTGGTAAGTACTGTCAGTCAGTGTATACAGGCATGAAAAGTCTTCATTTTGGATCTTTCCAAACGTCCTAAAAATTCGATAAAGACCCTGAAAATGTACTAAATCCGGCTGCTTTACTCCTTTTTCCTCGTTTTCAACCAGGAGACCCTTTCATCCCTATGTATCGTCGGACTCACAAAATAAAACTTGAAGACAAGTCTGAAGAACATAATTCAATGACACTGTATGCCTTTAGGAATGCTTTATGCTGAAAGGGTCAATTTACTTTGGTACCCACGAACAAGAAAAAAAAAACAACCAAGAGTAATTTTTACGAACCTATTACACACACCAAACTCGAATGGGAAGGGACCAAGATCCTCCTAAAATCTAACTCGAACTTCGAGCCGCATCTTAGGGCTTCAGAACGTCTCCACTCTTTAAATGTGAAAAAGTTCCACTTAAGAATATGCAAGAACCAGGGTGCCAAATCGTCTCCAAAATTGTGAAGCGTGATCTCAAACGCAGCCTCTCAAAATTGCAACCATGCTGCAACGAACTTCGCCTGACCAATTTGTGGGGTAACCGCCATCACTGTACAAATCTAAACAGCAGAGTATTTTCGAAACGCGCAACAGCACCATGTCTTAAGTGCAGTGATATCCTGCTGAAAATTCGCACTCTCATGCTTGTAGCATTGCCAACAGGCTAATTTTTCTTGGCTCTGCTTACAGTTCACACAGTTTCAGTAAGTTTTTGCCAACTTGGAAGTTGCAGTTTCTGAAACTGAGCAGCGAATTTTCGGCCACATTGGCTAGTGTTGTTTATAAACAAGTATTCCGCCTTCAGGCACTGGGTGCAAGGGCACTACTGTGTTTGTAGTGCCCTTGCACCCAGTGCCTGCAGAAGGCATACGAGTTTTGTTTAAAAAAAAAAACACTAGTGTATCGGGCCGAAAATTCACTGGTCAGAAGCAGAATCTTGAACTTCCAAATTGGCAGAAGCGTACCAAAATTTTGTGATTTGGATAAATTTGGTAAAGCTGTCTCCTATTTTTCTAGAACGTGTTAAACGTAACTTTTAATAATTTAATACGTTTTTTTATGCGTGAAGGATCACTGCTTAGCTAAGTCACGTTAACATTACGAGTTTGGTGCTGGCATTCGCAAGATATTAGGCGTATTATTTTTCAGCAAAGATGCAACACGTAGGATTTTTCTGTAGAACGTTTCAGATGTTACTTGACAGTGTATGTACAGAAATTCATCGGCCACTCTGCAATTAAAAATTGGGCAAGTTGTGATTAAAATATTTTTCTCGGTAGCCAGTTCTTTCGGCCAAGGCCAAATCGGAATGATCATATTTTTACTTGTTGGCGGGTTTTAGTGTTTTAGTATAACAATTTAAAAGTTTCTCTGCCAATACTTTCCGATGGTCCAAGAGTTAAGCATCCGGCACCATTGTTCAGAAGTTATGAGGCAAAATCCTACTGTGAAATAAATTTCTTTATTTAATAAAAAAGGTTTTTGAACCTATACACACCTACAAGCTCATGTGAATACCACATACCACATGTTTCTTAATTTATAAGAAACCTGTAATTTCATAGAAGCATGGATTATCCTTGTACAGTAGATTTAATGATTTGTTTTAGTGGCGTTTGATGTCTAAAAATGAACTTTTTAATATGGCGACAAAGTTTCATATTTTGCGACTAAGCCATGTTTGGTCTACTGGCCAATGGCGAGTTAAGAAAAATATGAATCTGCAGCTCTGGTATACTTAAGTGAGTTATCAAATACTGATTTCATAGTTAATGTGTACATTTTCCAAGAAGCTGAAAAGCCAAAGCGTTTCTTTATGGTACTTGTAAATCGTTCGCATTGTAATAATGGGCCACCGAAAAAAACCTTCGTTTTCACGACGAACACTTTTTTTTCTCGAGCGCCAAAACACAAAAAACCTCGGTCTTCTACCCTATGCCATTTCCTCAATAATGGACTAAATCTGCCAAACTTGGAACCTCTTAATAGCCCCACACTTAAGCTTCAACCTGGGGAAAACAGAATCCCGAAATTCCATCTAGAAGTTTCACCAACTTGAAATTTGAAAATCACTCCAAACCAACCGCAGCGCTCAGCACTTGCCGCCATTATTGAAAATTCGTTCTACACTTGTGTTTTATTTGCATTCTTTTATTTAGAGCAAAATGCCCAAAGACCCTAGCTTAGTTGTGTATCAGGAGGGGCTACCTTTGGTACTTAACCTCACATACATGTGGATGCAGACATTTTAAGTGTGATATTTTTTATTGTATTGGTAGGCCTCAAATCATATGAAACATTTTCCACTAAGGTCCAAAACTGTCTTTTAACTTAACAGTTAAACATCCGACTTAATTAATGCGTTATAGCATTTACTAAGCTAGATTATTTATTCATTTTCAGACGTTTATTTATAATCTTTTGCCCCCAGAACGCTACCATTAGTCTGAACCAATTCGACATCGGCAATCACCGTGACACGATTTTTAGTGTAAATATTCGACTGAGACCTTACGAATGCAACAATTAGCTTTTCCTTCTATTAAATCAATATATCTTTAAAAGATCTGTTCACACAATGCCATCCCACAGTCCCTCCACCTAGTTGTAATGTGTAACACTGCAGTCTACAGTTAGAGGTTTTAAAATTTAGTAGTAATGCTTTATTCATTACACAAGCCTCTCTACTAAGCTTTAACCTGAACCATTTCACAAAGTACTCCTGTAAATATTCTAGCCATAATTAATGATTTTAATACAAAGGCCTTTCCCAAAGTTCATTCGAGTTAAACTCAATTTGGCCTATCTTTACATGTCCCTACTCCTTCAAACGGCTCTGCACCAAAACCCTTTGCCAAACCAACTTCTCCTCCCACTTTCCATTGTTCTCCTGGCCCTCCACCAATTAGACCCCCCGTAGCTCTTCTCGGCGTCCGTGCTTTGGTCGCCAAAATAAGATGCTCCAGCATAAAAAGCCTCAGTTGCCCTCCCTCTAAAGCTCCGTCAGCACAGCTCACAGATCTCACAAGCTAGAAGGGTCACGCCGGTCGGGGGTGGAGATGTCGCGTCCGTGGTTGCCATGCCGGGCAAAATGGTAGTGGTTCGTATGTAACTAGTTTAGCTTTAAAAGTTTATCTTTAGAATCCCCCAATTCTAAATTTATAGTTTACACTTAAACTAACCTCTAGCTTGTAGAAATTATGGTTGGCAAGCCATCAGCATTTCTGGCCCCCTGCCTTCCATAACGTAAGAGTGGCCCTCTTTCTAAAAGCCAGTTTCTATGTTTGTTCATTTAAAAAAACTTAAATGTAAACAAAGGGACGGTATGTTCTTCGTGGATTCGGGCAGAAATAACTGTGGGACGATTTGATCTTTGTGAAAAATAATTGTCACGGATAGTTTGTTGTAACTCGCGGTTCAGCTTGCTGGGTATTCTGAATTGGAACCCAAGAAAAATTTAACTTCTTTCCTAATTGAAATTTAAGTTGCGAAAGCTATTCTAGTAACCTAAGTGTAAAATACCCATTTTTAAATTGCTGATGTCTTAAAATAAAAACCAGGAGTTTTAGACTTCAGTGAGTTTACTAGTTGATTACTTGTTTTGAGTGTAAAAATATTATGCAGCCCATTCTAGCTTTATTCTCCAGTTAACAATTAAATAATTTCCACCGTTGGTGGCAGTGAAATTATCGGTAGCATTAGCCTATACCGGTAGCCTATAGCTAGGACATCGGCGCTTCATTCCCCACGCCGGGACTGTAGCCCATTCTGTGTTTATGAAAGTAAAAAGTCGTAATAACCACCCTTGATGCTAAGGAGTACTCGTCAACCAATGATGTCGGGGGCATTACAAGCACCTAAGCCGTCGCAGGGGTCGGATTTCCAAATTTTGATCCGGGTGCAAATTTGCACCCCAAATCTGTTGCTGGGGTGCAAAAAAAGTCTTTGGAGTGAAAAACCAAAATGTAAACCTACAATGTGGTACTCCTATTTTATAGCCATAGAAAATTCTAACATTCAGCATCTCAATAATATGTACTGTTTGCCTGCATTTTGCTTAAAACTGACTTAATTTCGCTGTTCAAGAAAAACGTATACACATAGTTTAATCAAACGTAGTTAAAAGGAGTTTAACTAATTTGAAAGGAATGGTGCCACAGGAAATATAATTCCAAGCTGTTTAAAATGCCGCGAACTGCAAGTCTGTAGCTTGTGCGGTTCAAAAGTAATGGAAAATTCAACTTTGGTGTGCAATTTTGCACTCCACGAGTTGCTTCTGGAGTGCAATTTGCCCCTGTACATCCGAATATTTCGACCCCTACCGTCGTAGCGTCCACCGTTACAGCATGTGTTAATTGTTGCAATGTAGAGAACACCGAAAGTTACCAAATCTGCAGGAACGTAGATCATACCTAAATAGTTTAGAAAGAACTTGTGTAACTGCGGATGCTACGACGGGCTAGGTGCTTGTAACATCTCCGTGTAAATGGTTGACATCTACTTCTTTAGTTGCTACTTTGGAATGACTGTTTGACTTTTTTTTAGGGGAAAACAGCACAGTTTTGTCTACTGCCCGGTATGGGGAATAGAGAGTCAATGTCCTATCCTAATAAATAGGTTTGTCCAGTAATAACTACCTGGTCTTTAAGCTGCCACCACCGGTGGGTAACGTTAAAAGCTACTGGGGGTTAATAAGAATGGACTACATATTATTTAACACTAGCAATTAATCCACTAGAGAACGAACTGAAGTTTTAAAAACTCTTGGTTTTTATTAAATGCAGTTAACAAGAAATGAAAAAGAAATAACGCTTTACATTCACAGGTTCACTAGTTTACATAGCTTTACGTGAAAGCAAGATTGAATTTACAACATTTAGAAATTCAGTTAACACTCAAAACTAGGTTTTTTAGTTCCAAAGACAATGTTTTTTTCAAGTAGAAAAAGGGGTGAGTTCCAGAAGAACCCGCTATACGATAACCTCCTAACGAAGTCACTTCATAGCCCAGACAGATAAAGCTAAACTTTCCCCGAATACACAGGGCCACTGTCTGCTGTCTTGATTAAACTAAGTTTAATCCTCAACAGGAAAAATACTTGGTTGATAGGAAGGGAACCACCCTTAAATTATGAAAGGCAGGGACCAGAAATGCCGATGGCTTAGCTTTCCATAAAATCCTCAAACTAGAAGTTAGTTTAAAATTCAAAACTATAATTTAGAATTGGGGTCCTTAAGGAAACTTTAAACTAGTGACATACGAACCACAACCAATGCCTGGCATGTCAACAATCGGACCGTGGCATCTCTACTCCCGACCGGCGTGACCACCTCCTAGCTTGAGATCTGTGAGCTGTGCTAAGGACTGAGACCTGCTGGGGCTTTTTATGCAAGAGAGGGTGATTCTGGCGACCAGAGCGCGGACGCCGAGGAGAGCTGCGCCCTCCTCATTGGCTGAGGGCCAGAAGAACAATGGAAAGTGGGAGGAAAAGTTGGTTTGGCAAAGGGTTTGGGTGGAGAACCGTTTGAAGGATCAGGGACTTGTAGAGAAAGGCCAATTTGAGTTCAACTCAACTTAACATTTGGAAAAGGACCTCAAATTAAAAGATTGACTGTAGGTTTCATATTTACATGATTATTAAATGGATGGAGTCAAATTAAAGCTTAGTAGGATGGGTGTTGCAATGGACAAACCACTGCTGCTAAATTAAATAAGCTTTAATTGAAAACTGCGATGTTACACATCACAACTATAGAAGGATTGGGGGGGCGGGGGTGAATTGTGTAGCACAGATTAAACAATTGGCAATTTAATAGGAGTACAGATCATTTTTACTATGGAAAGCTAGTTGTTTGCATTCGGATTTTGTAGTTAAGGTCGGAGTTTTGATGGAGATTCTGAGCAAAATATGTACAACCATTTTTTGGGTCCGTTAAAATTAAAAGATAAATAATCATGGTCGAGCATTGGTGGTGTTCACGGGGCAAGGTATAATATTAAAAGATTAAATATATTAGCTTAGTAAAATGCTAAAACGCATTTAAATATGTTTATAATTATCAGCAGATAATGGTATTTGAGGTAGATGGACATTTTTCATGGCATTTGTGATCATTCAGATAAAATAAATGTCGCGCTAAAAATGTGTTGTCTGTGTCCAGCATATATGTGAGGCTAAGTACCATAAGGCAGACTATCCCTAGTTCTCACCTATCTCCAAAGAAAGGTGGGAACTATCTGTAAACGGGTTTCCGGGTAAAGGACTAGACTTAGTTCCGACCTAAGTTGCGTACCAAGCTGTAGGGGTAGAATTAGCTGTGGACTAACTGCAATTATGGACTATCTCAGCGTTTTGTGTATCGGATTCGAGCCCAACCTGTAGATAGGGTGATCCTACGACATGATGACAGTGATTTCCGGGACCGGTTTTGTATGCACAAACATGTAGTGGGGACAGCGGGAGATGCGGTGCGGCTAGCGATATGTTACAAATATACTACGCGCTCTCAAATTAAAAGTGCCACCTGACTGGTGATGCCCCACAATGACGTAAAAAGCACGAGAATATTTATATTTCGGCCAAAATCTTGCCCTTGTTCACAAAAACATTGATGTAAGTAAACACAAATAAAACGAGCTTAAGCTCAGATACTGGCAACAGCACCCGCCATTGTTGCCAAAATGGTGGGTGTTGTTGATTGTGCTGAGCTTGAAAATCGTTTATTTGCGTTTACATCAATGTTTTTGTGATCAAGTGCAAGATTTTGGCCGAAATATGAAAACTTTCAAGCTTTTTATGTCATTGTGGGGCACCACCACTCAGGTGGCACTTTTATTTTACGTTTTACAACACTACCCAACACTACGGAATTCCCCCCCCCCCTTCTACCGCGCGCAGCTCCTTCACTCTTGGTAGTACTGGTACAACATACAACAATCTTTGATATGGATAGCGCACATCCTTCCTGCAATGAAATGGTGTCGTTGGTATTTTGATCAAGAGTATACAATTTTGACCTGAGCCTATCTGGATTCCAGATGACCCGTGATAAAAGGGGAGATGGGTATTAAGGAGTTTGTCACCTCGACAGCTTTTAAGGGGGTATGGTGGGGGTAGGGTACTACAGTACCGCGCTTCGTGACGTCTTTCTCTTCGTGAAATTAAGCTCAATGGCGTCCAACGCCTCTTACTTTTTACCGTCGCTAAGTCCTTTTGTTTACTCTCTGGATGTTGCTCAATGAACTGTTTCAGTACGGTGTGCTCGAATGGAGTGAAATTAGCTGCCCTTGAGGCCCGAAGAAGATAGCAGCTGAAGCGATCGAAAATTTGCTGGACGAAGCTGTTGTCTTGATTGTGAAAGTGTGCGGTAAATTTTTCCGGAATTTTTCCGAGTTTTGTTGACATGGCGTTTCACAGTACGAAAATTAGCGATGTTTTTAAAAATTAGCTGCATATGCCTAATACCCATGTTGATGTGGTGTGCCCCTTGCACGTATCGTTTGGTACCCTCTTGGGTAACACGTAACGCAACCCTGAAGCACTTGGTCTGAACAACGAAATTCAATGATACTGCATGCCTTTAGGAACGTGTTAAGTCGAAATGCTCATTTTATTTTCATATTCATGAACATAAAAAACAGGAGTAACTTTTCCCAAACTTTTACGCACCACAAAATTGATCGAGTAGGGACCAATATCCTCCTAAAATCTAACTCGAACTTCGAGCTGCATGTTGGGGCTCTTCAGAGCCTCTCCACTCAGCACTTTTAGAACTAGATGAACGTATAAGAATCTCCAATGAAATAAAATAGAAAATCTCTGTTGAGAAAACGCGCACGAAAGTTGGTGTTAGTTAGGCTGAAAATCGTTATTGCCACCTGATAATCGATAGTGTGAAGATTTATAGCTCCTTTTCAGTTTTAGTTTTCCATCGTAACTGCTGTTTTAATTTTTTTAATGTTGTGAAATATCATCTTTCTCATTATTTTTCGACGACGAACTAAACGCAAGTGCTCACATGTAATCAGGGGATCGCTACTGTACCAGAAACAATGCATTCCAAACCTTCGCACTCTGCCTTCCTTTCAACGCTTGGCCGACATCAATAATGCCAACATGGCGCCAACCAACTTCCGGTTCTCATCTGAATGAGATCTGAGATTCGCCAAAGGCCAATCCTACCACATTTATTTATTTATTTACAAAATTATTGCAACTCCCTATAGAGAGCATGGCAGCAATTTCTGTTGAAAACAACAATTTCACGAATCGCAACCAATTTTCTGATTTCTAACGTAGGAAAAAATTGAATGACTACGACATTTTTGAAGTTTTTATTGAAACTACACTCAACTTTAATGCTTTGTATAAATCTATAGGCATCGGTAACAAGTTTTGTTTCCAGAAACCGTTGCATAACATATCAGCAATCAGGTAGCGAATTTCAGCCTTTCAATATTTTGGCCGAAAATTGCGTGAATTAAACAAGAGTTCTGGGCGACGCTCATGATCCGAGCGTTGCGTATTGATGTTGTTACGCGATTGGCACTGTGGAACTGACAATTAATCCACAAATTTCGTTATACACAGGTACTTTTTTACTAAAATGAAGTTTATTTCATTAGTTATATGCCTTATTTCATTATAGAAAATTGGCATAAGTGATGTTTTGCCTATTAATTTACGTGCATTTTTTACCGGGACTTGCAAATATTTCGTTACAACAGAGTTCGTTATAGGTGGGATCCACTGTATGTCTTAAGTGCAGTGCTGTTCTTGTGACTCTTTAGCCTGATGAACACGATGATTTGAGAAAGTGATTTTCTGTTGAAAATTCGCACCACTCATCCTTTGTAGTGTTGGACAAATTTTGAATGCCCACAGGCTAATTTTACTTGGCTCAGCTTACAGATTACAAAGTTTCGGTATGCTTTTGGCAAGTTGGAAGTTTCAGATTCTGCTACTGAACAGTGAATTTTCGGCCAGATTCACTAGTATTTTTTATAAGCAAGTCTTCCGCCGTCAGGTACTGGGTTCAAGGGCAGTATGTGTATATAGTACCCTTGCACCCTGTGCCTGAAGACGGTGGAAGATTTTTGTTTATAAAAAACATTAGTGATTCCGGCTGAAAATTAAACTGTAAAACTGGCTTCCATTTTTCTAAGCATAACCTTTTTTATTTTAATTATGATTTTTTTAAATTACTGCCATCCTCTCATCTCACTGCTCTGGTCGTCGTTGGCCCGTACTTGGTTAGGAGATGTAGGCTTTAGTTAAGGACCTGGTTTTTGCATAACAAAGCAAGTTTAGTGCTGGCGTTCACAAGATATAGGGCGTATTTTTTTTCTGCAAAGTAGCAGCACATGTCTGATTTTTTGTGGAACTTTCCAGATGTTACTCAACAGTGAGTTGGCAAATTCTGATTTCTTAGTTAGTTTGGACATTTTCCAAGGAGTTGAAAATCCAGGGCTTTTCTTTGTGGTACGTATGAGTCATTCACACATGTAGGGCTTTTTCATTCCAATGTAGAGAACACTGCGTGGGTACCACATCTGCAGGGGGAAAATCAACTGGACAAAATCCTAAATATGCTATAGTGCTGTACCCTAAGTTTTGCAGTCTGTGTAGTTTTCTTTTGTTATTTAACCTGCTTGCAATCAAATTTATTCACTACACGGACTCGCACTTAATCCAGCAAATTTTCGATATCACCCAGATAGCTTCGTCAGGTGTCGAGGATTTTTCGGCTTTCTACATCAACTACATCGTTGTTTACTACGTCGTCTGCTTTGCACACTTTTGCATTCGAATTTGGCCGCGACCGCAGGCTCCCATATTTATTGGGCTGCATGCGCGGTGCACTCGTGAGTCCCCATTGATGGTTCAATTGCTCGCTGAGTTCTCTTCCTACCAGGTGTGTAACTCTAGGGAAAGCTGGACCTTGGATGTTCATCAAAAGCCCCCCTTTCTTTTCATGTTGTTGAATAGCAAGTCATTCAAGGCAACAGAGGTGGGAATCTCGTGCTGAATTTGACTTAAGAAGAGTGCTTGTGCCTTTCCAGTTCCACCTCATGCTTCAAAGATGTGCAGTGGACTGTGATGCCAATTTCAGCCTTTGAAGCACGAGGTGGACTGGAAAGGCGCAAGCACTCTTCTCGAGTCAAATTTGACACGAGATTCCCACCTCCGTTGCCTAGAATCACTTGCTATTCAACAACATGAAAAGAATGGGGGGGCTTTTGATGAACATCCAAGGCCCAGCTTTGCCTTGAGTTACACACCTGGTAGGAAGAGAACTTCGGCGAGCAGTTGAACCATCAATGGGGACTCACGAGTGCACAGCGCATGCAGCCTAATAAATACGGGAGGCTGCGGTCGCGGCTGAATTCGAATGCAAAGGTGCAAAGGAGACAACGTAGTAAGCAACGAAGTAAAGAACGATGTAGTTGAAGTAGAAAGCCTAAAAACTCTCGAAGCCTGACGTAGATATCTGGGTGATAACAGAAAATTTGCTGTAGTAAGTGTGAGTCCATGTTGTGAATTTTTGCGAGATCGATTTTATAACGGATCGATCTTTTCACAGTATGAATTGCAGCGATGTTTGTCGAGTCAACTTTATTTACTTACGTTGGAAAAAGGCCTGGAGTGTCTAATGTGTTTAAATCGCTTGTGAGCAGACTTAATGATGTGAGCAGACTTGATGAGGCCTTATTAGGGATCACGATTAAACAAACGAAGCTTCAACCATCAGCAAGAGGGCGAGTGGGCTCATTTTTGCCACGGTAGAAGAGAAAATGAGCAAATGGCCGACAATGAAATGGATATGCTTACTTACTATTAAAGCCGAGTTAAATCGGCAGGAATCTAGAATGTCACTGATGTAAGAGCAGAATACAGTGGAGAGCCAATGCAGCAGAAAGCCATAGCTAAACAACTGATTCCTGAAAGAAGAAATTGCTTTCATTGCCTTGGTAGGAATCGTACCAAGGATGAAAAATTGGCGGATGTAAGGGCCAGTAACCTGAGAAGATTGTGTAATAAGGGTTGCAAACTGGATAAGGAAAGTAAAGAAGAAAAAAGGGCCATGAAATGGAGCGAAGAGGAGAAAAAGTAAAGTCCTAAATAATTGTTATAGTTGCCTAAGTACGCGTCATACAAGGAAAGAATGCCGTGTCGGAAATACAGATTAGGCGAGGGTAAGGGCCAGTAACCAGAGAAGATTGTGTAATAGTGGTTCCGGAATGTATAAGGAAAGTAAGAACAAAAAACGGCCATAAAATGGAGCGAAGAGGAGAATAGGTAAAGTCCTAAATAATTGTTATCATTGCCTTAGTACGCATCGTACAAGGAACGTGTGTCGTATCGAAGATAGAGATTTGGTGAGTGTAAGGGCCAGTAACCAGAGAAGATTGTATTGAAGATAGAGATTTGGCGAGTGTAAGGGCCAGTAACCAGAGAAGATTGTTTAATAGTGGTTCCGGAATGGATAAGAAAGTAAAAAAAAAAAGGAGTGAAGAGAGAAAAAGCTAAAAAATTGTTATTGTTCCTTTGTAGGGATCATTTAAAGAGGGAATGCCATAGCAAACAGAACAATTTGGTGATGGTAAAGGCCAAAAACCAGAGCATTCGGTTTACACCTATATTTTGACCGTCATTGAGAAAATGGTAATTTTGGCATTGATAAGCTAAACAAGTATTGATGCAAACAATTTTAATTTAAATGTGAAACTTCAGTCAGAGAACTTAAGTCCTTTTTGTTTTAAACTAAAGGGTCAGAAATTTGGAAATTAAGTGGTAAAATTTGACACTATACAATTGTTGAGTCAAAAACTACATACTTTTTCCAAGTAACAGGCTATGCCTGGTTTATTCGTAAGAAGAAAGGTTAGAAATATTTCAAAGAATGTATCTTGGTGAATACTGGCAGTGTATACTGGCGTGAAAAGTCTTCCTCGTTTTTGAGTTTTATTAACCTCGTAAAAGATGACAACATGTCGCACCTCAGCACTTTTATAGGATGGGTGCGCAGACGCACACGCACTGGGTACCGAGCTGGGAATAGCTTAATCCCTGGAGGAAAAACGCAGTCACAACAATAATGCTGGAATTAGCAGGAAATTATATTTCTCCTTCGTAGAATCCTCCTCACTGTGTTACAACATTGGGATCCTTCCCTATGCCTACGGCGCTTTTTTACCTCATTAACGCAGTCATTTATGCAAAATATTGCGTCACTTCCGCCTCTATCCCGCTTCCCCCTACCCTGTCCGCGTCCACCCACTCTTTTTCTTGCCGCTGGCGCGTGCAGTCAGACATTCTTAAGCTAAGATTGTTGAATTCCTAAGGGGAATTCGTTTCGAAAGATCGTTTTCGCAGTTGAACTGAGGTGCGCCATCTTTCCAAGCAAAGCAGCGTGGCTACGAGGCTACGCGATTGGTGGTGAGTATTTCTATCGATACTGGTTGGAGAGTATTAAGATGGCGGCCGGCATGGTAACGGCAGAATTTGTGGGAACGAAAAACGTGGCGGCCTGTTAGGCCGGCCGAGTACGTCCGCACGTGGATATAATTGCTTCTTGAGAACGTGGCGGCAGTGGTTTAATGCGGATTGTCAGGTTCGTAGTATTTGTTTTTGTTTTGTGTGACGGAATTGGAAGGAGAAGGTGTGGTTGGGAGTTCATATGTGAAACCCATTGTCGGAGTCGGTAGCTGACCGAACCGGCGGGAGCCGCGAGTGGCGGACGGTGGAAAAAGTAGTTGGTGTTGGTAATAAGAAAGTACGAATGGCTCGGTTTTAAAATTTTTTTTTTTGGACGATGCGAAACACTGGGGCGTGTAAGGCATCGACGATACCGAGCGGGAGTAGATGAGTTTTGTTGTGTGTGCGGTTGGATTGTTGGAAAACAAGCGCTGGAACGGAGCTTGAAAATGATGAGCACATGGCGTGCTGGAAGTTTGAGAGGCCATAGGGCAGAGTGGGCGGCCATTGGGGCGTCGCCGGCGGTGTTGGATATTGTAGACGGTGCTGGTCTAGAGTTGGGAAATACGCCACCGCTGAAGGCGGTTTCGGCGAGGCCGCCGTTGTTTGACGATGCGAAGGAGATTGCCCCGAAATTGAGCGAGATGTTAGCTCAAGGTGTAATTGAGAGAGTGAAAAACGGAAGTGTAGGATTTGTGTCGCCAATATTTTCAGTGGAAAAGCCGGACGGATCGATCAGGATAATTTTGAACCTGAAAGGCTTGAATGAGTTTGTAGTTGTACGGAAGTGCTACTTGGATACACTACCAAGGGTGGTAGAACATTTACAACCAGGGTGGTGGATGGCTACCATAGATCTGTCTCAAGCATACTATGCAGTGGCAATAAAGGACGGTGCACGACGGTTGTTAATGTTTTCCTGGCAAGGTTGTCTTTACCGTTTTTGTGTGCTGCCATTTGGATTGGCGTCAGCCCCGGGTACTTTTATGAAGCTTATGTCAGTGGTGAGGCGCTTCTTGCGCCGGGCCGGTGTGTTAATTTTCATTTACCTGGATGATTTTGCAGTAGTAGGCCCGTCCGCAGCAAGTGTGCGGCGGGATGTGCGGAGAGTGTTGGAAACCTTGCGGAAGTTGGGATTTTTCGTAAATTACGAAAAGAGTGTGCTGGTACCGTCGCAGGCGGTGCGATTTTTAGGAATGATGTTGGATCTAGAGTCAGCCCGTTTTGTGCTGCCGCCTGAGAAGCAGGCTGGTATGGTAGGCATGGTTGCGAGGCTGCAACAAGACCCGGTCACGGTTGTTAAGGAGCTTCAACGGTTGTTGGGGCTGGCAGAAAGTTTGTTGTGTGCCGTGGAGTACGGCAAGTTGCACACACGATGGTGGCAACATGACCTGGTGACCTGGTGTCGTGCGGGAGTGCGCGGAGGAAGCCTCTCGCACGGTTCTTGCGAAGATTTGGACTGGTGGGCGAAGGCTCTGGGTCGCTCAGTGGTAGCAAAATCGTGGGTCTCGGTGGAGGCCGCAGTAGTGGTGACAACGGACGCGTCGGACATGGGCTGGGGAGCAGCCACTGGGGATTCGCAAGCGCAGGGGAGGTGGCAGCCCAGGGAGGCTGCCTTGCATATAAATGCAAGGGAATTATTGGCTATGCTTAAAGCGCTAGACGTTTTTGGAGACCTGGTCAGGGGACGGGTCGTGCGAATCCTTTCGGATAATGTAGTGGCCGTGGCATATGTGAATCATCAAGGGGGGACAAAGTCCCAGATGCTAAACGCCATGGTCCGTTGCCTAGAGCAGCGTAGACGTCAGTTGGATTGTGTGGTACAGGCGGCATTTGTGCCGGGGAAGTTGAATGTGACAGCGGATGGGCTGTCTCGAAATTTCTGGGACAGATTTGACTTTCGATTGTGTACTGCGGCGTTCCAGAAGATTTGTAGGTGGTTTGGGACGCCAGACGTGGACGTATTCGCATCGGAGGCGACGGCCCAATTGCAGCGATTTGGGTCGTGGGGACGCTGCCCAGGGGCAGAGTTTGTGGATGCGTTCAGTGTGAACTGGGGCCCGTTCTTTCCGTATCTTTTTCCCCCGTGTCCTTTAATTGGACGTTGCGTAGACAAACTCATCGTGGATCGAGTTGAGTGGGCAGTACTAGTGACACCGGACTGGCAGTGTGCAGCCTGGTTCGTCCGGCTGTTGGCCTGCGCCAGGGAGGGACCTTATCCCTTGAAGAGCGCAGGGGCCCTTCTCTGGGACCCGTACTTGGACGCCGAGGTGGCGGATGAGTGGGGTCCCTGGGTAGTCTGGGGTGTAGGTACTGGTTGATTATTAAGTGGGACCAAGGTCACCACAGCCATATTCGGAGCGATTCCGAGGTGTGCACTGCTTCCTAATCTATCCCAATGTTGTAACACAGTGAGGAGGATTCTACGAAGGAGAAATGAAGATTCTCCCAGAGAACTTGTTCTCGCCAGGAGAATCTAAGTTCTCTGAGAAGAATCCGACGAAACTGTGTTACAAAACAGGGCCCGCCCGCCTCCCTGCATGGAATCGTGCGTTCACAGCAAGAAAAGAGTGAGTGGACGCGGACAGGGTAGGGGGAAGCGGGATAGAGGCGGAAGTGACGCAATATTTTGCATAAATGACTGCGTTAATGAGGTAAAAAAGCGCCGTAGGCATAGGGAAGGATCCCAATGTTGTAACACAGTTTCGTCGGATTCTTCTCAGAGAACTTAGATTCTCCTGGCGAGAACAAGTTCTCTGGGAGAATCTTCATTTTCGTTAGGCAATAGAAACAAAATTTGCCGGTGGCACCCATCAATTTAATATTTTTGTTGCTATGGTATTGATAATGTAAAGAAGGAATGTTGTACCCCCAAAGGTATAATACAGGCATTGAAAAGGACGATAAAACAGAGTGAAGAAAAAACAGAAAGTAAAGATCTAAAATCTTGCTATCGTTGCTTTGGTGGGGTCATATAATTAGGAAATGCCGTACCAAAGCTACAAATGTGATAACGTTTTTTGGATTAATTAGTTTTTGCAAGCAGTACTTAGTATCCAGGGACATAATGACAGTGATTCTTAAAAAGAGAAATCAAGTTAACGTAAATTAGAAAAAACAATTTGAATACAATTTAGCGAAAAATCATTTTGCGAAAATAGGTGTGTTACATAAAATGAGTGTTCTGTTACGTCTAGACATACAGTCAATTATATGTGGTGTACACACTTTTTTAAGCGCTAAAAAATTGATCACAACTGACAAAACTCTTTGAATTTCGCTGAGCAGTTCTTCAAAAACTCCCGGAAATGTCCTGGATTTTCATAACGTGAGTTTCAGTACACATCCTACATTTGGCCAAGAATTGAAGTATATGGTTTGTCGCTTTAACCTCAGTTTTTCCTCGTTATGTCTCGTTGCAGCACAAAGATGCACATATTTTGACTTGAGCTTTTTGTTATTCCAGGTTTCTGATGGTTTTATGTCTTACGGTTGAATTCGACACCTTGAGAAAAACAAGATTGAAAAGGTATTAATCTTGCTTGTTTGTATTCTGATTCCTGAAACAAGTCCATTGTGTGACACCTTAAATTTCAAGCTTACTTTGAAAATGAATAGTGACAACACCACAAAACCCGATGTAGGGTTGCTTCTTAAAAGTTTGGTAGAGCTTCGTGATCGGGTCCTTTCAAAAGAAAAAGATGTGAGTGCCCAGTTAGCCAAATTGTCTGAAGCATTGCAAACACTACAGGGAGAGTTAAATGCTGTTGAAGACCTTCAGCAAAAAGTGCAGTCAGAGTTAAACTCAGTGCGGCAGCTAAAACGCAGGATAGAAGAATGTAAATGTGACAGTGGTTCCGGAATGGATACGGTATTCCCGCCTGGTAAGATCTTAAAGAAGGCTGCCAAATCTGAAACAAGCCCAGTAACCGAAGAACTTGGGCATTCGTCTAGTAGTGTCACTAATGTAGGAGCAGAAGATAGTGGAAAGCCAATGGAGCAGAAAGCCATAGCTAAACAACTGATTTCTGAAGAAAGAAGTTGTTATCGTTGCTTTGGGAAGGGTCATTTAAGGAAGGAATGTCGTACCCAAGCTGAAAATTTGGCTTCAGTAAGGACCAGAAACCAGAAAAAATTGTGTCGTAGTGTTTCCGAAGTGCCTAAGGAAAGAACTTGTTATCGTTGCTTAGGTAGGGGTCATTTAAAGAGGGACTGCAAAACCAAAGATGAACATTTGGCGCATGTGAAGGGCAGAAACAAGTTTCTTATGAATGCACCTACATTTTAACTCGTGAGAAAATGTAAATTTTATAAGGGTACATTAATAAAGCTGAATAAGTATTGATGAAATGCAATTTTAATTTTAATTCGAAACTTAGTTAGATATTTGAAGTCTTTTTTGGTTTTAAACTAAAAAGTCCAAAATTTGGAAAATTAAGTTGTAAAATGTGTTTCTATACAACTGAGAGAATGAAAAAGTACAACCCTTTTTCCACTAACAGACTATACGTGGTGTGTTCGTAAGAAGAATGTGAGAAAAGCATATTTAAAAGCATATTTCCCAAGAAAGGACTAAATTTTATTTTGTTTTTAGTTTTAGCTGACTTAGTTATCTGTGGTGTAGGATTAGCTGTGGACTAACCAAAAGAATGTATATCGGTGAATACTGGTAGTGTAGACAGGCACGAAAAAGTCCAACTCGTGCATTAAACACCCTAAAACTTGTGCAAAATCTGGCTGTTTTCCTCCTTTGTTTTCGTTTTCAAACAGGACAGACCTTCATCCCTTAACTAGAAACAAAATATCCGATTCGATTTACACTCATTTTTCAAAAAAATTGGATATTTGATCACGCAAACTTTATCACCACAATATCTATTCTGGAGCACACCAGAAGTGTCAAGAATTGAATGAATTTGCACGGGTCATCGAATCCCACCATTAGCCATTTAGTCACCATGGAGGTTAGGTCACAAGTAGATTGGATGAGCAACATCATAAATACATGAGGCTACAGCAAGCGCCGATTTTCAAAACAAAAAACGCAATGTAGTAATAAGCAGATAACGGACTAAAACTTAGTACCTGATGAAGACAGATGAGCAGCAGTTACACCGTCAACCAACTAAAGCTGTCGAAAATTCGCTAGATATTGTGTGATCAAGTTTGTGGTAGGGGTGGTGCAATAATGTTGCGATAAAATTTTTCTACTATTATCGTATCACACTTTTTAGGATTTATCGAATTATCTTGCAAACCTTGATGTTTAAATTGTCATATCTCGGAAATCGTACAAGCAGTTTGCAGCATTGCGTGCGGAATTACGAGGCTCTCCGACCAAGTGTGCGATACTGTTGCTAGCCACTTAGCTGATAGTAGAGTTTAAAGTAAACAATATTTAAGCATTAATTAGCAGCGCAACTGCTAAATTGGTTCTACATAGTGAGGAAGTGCCACACAATTCACATTCGTGGAGGTTATACTGTAGGCTTCAGTCTAGGTTTATTTCCATTACTATTAAATTTGTTTTATCGAGGTATCAATTGCCGCGATAATTAAAAATGTTTTATCGTGATAAATGTTTATAGTGCCATCCCTAGTTTGTGGTGAACGAGTATCGGTAGGCTATTTTTTGAAAAATGAGTGTAAATCGAATTCGACATTTTGTTTCGAGCATCATTTATTTTCTTTCATCCCTGTGTAATCATTAAACTCACAACAGTAAAACCTGAAGACACTTGGTCTGTACAACAAAATTCAATGACACTGCATGCCTTTAGGAACATGTTAGGTCGAAACGCTAATTTTACTTTCATACTCATGAATATAAAAAACAGGAGTCACTTTTACCAAACTTTTCCACACCAGAAAATCGATCGAGTAGGGACCAAGATCCTCCTAAATCTAACTCTTAACTTCGAGCTGCATGTTGGGGCTCTTCAGAGCCTCTCCACTCAACACTTGAAGTAGACGAACATATAAGAACCGGCGCACCAATCTCCCAAGATGGTCACACCTGATCTCACACGCAGGCACTCCTCAAAATGGCAAGCCATGCCTCAATGATCTCTGCCAGACCAAGACGTGGGGAACCCACCATCGCTGTCCAAACGTAAACAGCAGGATTTTCAAAACGCACTACAACAATACAGTGGATCCCTGATGTAGCGAAATTAAAGGGAGCACACGGAAATTTCGTTGTATCCAAGATTTCACTATATCCAAATCTCTGATATAACAAAATTTAGAAAAATATGCACCAAATTTCGTTATAGGCAACAACAAAAATAAATAAAAGCAAGGTTTATTTGTGCATTAGAAAATAGGCGATCGATCACAATTGTAACGCTCAAATTCAAAAACAAAAATACTCTCAGTACGGTATTTTGCGAATTTTCGATAGGCCTAATAGTCCGAGTGGTGTTAATTTCGGTCTCTCCTATCTTCTTCAGGCTTCCTTTTTTGTGCTTGCTTGTGTTTTAAATTGCCATGAGTGCGAGTGTTTTTTAAAATGCGTGGAAACCATTGCCCACTGTACAGAAGTACAGTTGGGCAATGGTTTCTACACATTTTCTAAAGCACTTGCACTCATGGCAATGTAAAACAGAAGCAAGCACAAGAAAGGAAGCCTGAAGAAGATAGGAGAGACCGAAATTAACACCACTCGGACTATTAGGCTAATCGAAAATTCGCAAAATACAGTACTGAGAGTATTTTTGTTTTTTAATTTGAGCGTTACAATTGTGATCGATTGATTTCGAACATTCAAAGTAGAAGATGGATTTTTTCGCTGAAAATAGGCGAGTTTACTACAGTACGTAATGTATATCGTGTAGCATTGGTAGGCTAGTAAAGTATTTGTCGTCGCCTGTGGAGCGAGGTTTTTTTGCCGCCCATCGAGTGAGGCACTAAAGAAATATTTATACTTCCGAAAACTATTGGACACGATGATTGTAAACTTGCGATCTGTGCGCAACAGATTTTCATTGAGGTGCACAGAAAAAATCTGATAATTGTCTTAATAGTTTCGGGGAATATTTTTTAAAATTACGGGCGGTACAGTAATGAACTAAAATAGAAAATCTCCATGTTGAAAAAATGCGCACGAACGTTGGCATTAATTAGGCTGAAAATCGTTATTCCCACGTGATAATCAATAGTGTGAAGGTTTATGGACCCCGTTTCAGTTTTAGTTTTGCATCGTAGCTGCAGTTTTAATTTTTTAATGTGTGAAATATCTTTATCGTTATTTTCAACGACGAACTAAACGCGCAAGCGATCACGTGTAATCGGGGTCGCAACTGTACTAGAAACAATGCATTCCAAACCTTTGCACTCTTCCTTCCAACATTTGGCCGACATCAATAACGCCAACATGGCGGTTCTCGTCTGAATGAGATCTGATGAGATTCGTCGAAGGTCAATCCTGCCACATATATTTATTTTTCTTTGCCAAAACACATTAACCTGATAATTTTAGCTTTACATTCCTCGAATGTGATGTTCCCCTGGAGGTTTCTTGAGGTGTACGGACGCCTGCTTGCAAACCTCACTGCGCATGCGCGTCGCAGTCCTCCCTTATAAAAGCGAGAGCGTGGACGCTTTCGCCATTCATTTTCCTCCAGCGATCGCGTCATCTAACGCCTCCACGTCGCTCTGTTCCCCGTCTTTCGTCCCTCGCTCCAAGTCGCCGATCGGCCCGCCTCACCGACAACTGCCGAAGTCCGTACCCAAGCTGACATCCCCAACCTTCTCCGACGCTCATCGCCGTTCCGGCTGGCTGCCTGCCTACGGCATCCCTACGACTTTCGGCTTTCGGTTTGGAACAAGCCGCCCTATCGGCCTCCGCTCTTCCCTCCGACACGCCTCGACGGAACTAGCCCTTTCAGCCGGTTTGAGAATCCCTTCGCCCCGTGTTGCCCGGCAACCGTCTCCGACGCTTATCGCCGTTCCGGCTGACTGCATCCGCAACTACGACTTCCCTTCGGCTCTTTGCTTTCAGACGGAAACGCTTCCGCCCTACTGGCCTCAGCCGGCACGCCTCGACGGAGCTAGCCCTTTCAGCCGATTCGTGATTCCCTTCGCCCCGTGTTGCACGTCAACCTTCGCCAACGCTCATCGCCGTTCCGACTGACTACATCCACACCGACGGCTTCCTTTCAGGTCTTGACTTTTAGACGGAAACACTCCCGCCCTACCGGCCCTCACCCTTCCCGCCAGCATGCATCGGCAGCTCAAGTCTTTTCGGATGTGACGTGTTGAGGGCAACCCGTCTTGCTCACGTTTTGGTTTCGATTGTCTCCAACAATGATTGAATTTGCTACTGAGCTTTGGTTACACGATGTCATCTCAATCAAGTCTTCATACAACTGGATCAAGACTCGAGGCCTCGTTCGAGTGATGAGCCAAGACTGTTCGTGTTCTCCACAATTTGTCTCATGCTTGAGTAAAACCCACGTTTTGAGTGAAGAATCTAGTTGGATGCCATCCAGTTGTCTGATTTTTTTCTCGTGGCTGCCCCACGTCTCGAGCGATAATCAAGTCATGTTGCTGTCCACACTGCCGCTCTTCTCATTCGTGGCTAAATCCCACGTTTCAGTGAAGAACCAAGTTTGCTGCCATCTACACTCCTGCCGCTTGTCTCGACCGTGGCTCACCCTACGTATCAAGTGAAAATCAAATCAACAGTTGCTGTTCACTGCTGCTCGTCTCACTCGTGGCTAAATCCCACGTTTTGAGTGAAGGACTAAGACAGAAGCCGTTTACATCTCCTGCTGTTTGTCTCGACCGTG
>JAHWFP010012449.1:64832-80753 GCA_023313725.1 Lithobius niger
ACTAAGACAGAAGCCGTTTACATCTCCTGCTGTTTGTCTCGACCGTGGCTCACCCCATGTATTGAGTGAAAATCAAATCAAGAGTTGCTGCTCGTCTCACTCATGGCTAAATTCCACGTTTTGAGTGAAGACCCAAGACGGAAGCCGTCTACACCTCCTACCGCTTGTTGTCCCGGCCGTGGCTCACCCCATGTATTGAGTGAAAATCGAATCAACACTTGCTGTCCACTCCTGCTCTTATCATTCGTGGTTTAAAAAAAAATACAAACCCACTATTTGAGTGAAGAGTCAAGTCGAAAGCCGTCTGCTCGTCTCATTCGTGGCCAGAACCCACGTTTGAATGAACCAAGACGGAAGCTGTTTACACCTCTTCCTGCTTGTCTCGACCGGGGCTGACCCCACGTCTCAAACGAGAATCAAGACATCAGTTGCTGCCCACACTGCTGCTTGTCTCATTCGTTGCTTTAACCCATGATTTGAGTGAAGAATCAAGTTGGAAGCCATCTACATTTCCTTCTACTTGTCTCGTCCGCAGCCGATCCCACGTCTCAAGTGAAATTCAAGTCATCTGTTGCTGTCCAAACTGCTGCTCGTCTCAACGTGGCCAAAAAAAAGAAGGAAAAAACCCTCGTTCTGAGTGAAGAGTCAGGTCGGAAGACGTCTCCATCTCTTGCTGCTGGTTCGCCCATGGCTGACCCCACGTTTCGAAGGAAAATCAAGTCTACAGTTGCTGACCACACAGATGCCTGCCTCATTCGTGATTAAACTCACCTTTTGAGGTAAATACCACGCCAGAAACCATCGACATCGCCTGCTAGTTGTCTCGCCCATGACCACCCCACGTCTCAAGTGGAAATCAAGACAACACTTGCTACTTACATTGGTGCTCGTCTCACTCGTGACTAAAATCCACGTTTGTAGGAAGATCCAAGTCAGAAACAACCTTAACTGGATTCAAGCCTTGTGTAAATCAAGATAATAATGGCCGTCCACTCTGATGTTCGTCACATCCAAGACAAATCGTCTGAAACCAGAACGCCACCACACCACCTCGCTCCACGAAGTTTCCACTTTCGTACGGATTTTGGAATTATCCGAAGAGGGCCGCCACCTCCGAAGCTTCCCACCTCGTCGGCTGCTCTCCCTTGTGCTCTAACTCCCTCCGACCTTGGCCACCGCTGGGTCTCTGCCCTCGATCTCGCAACCGTTGGCCCGATTCTCCAAACGACGTTCACCGAAGTTCCCTTCGTACGTGACAATACCCTATACGACTCGCCTCTCCAAACTGGGCAACGCACCCCGCCTGTTACCCCTTTGAATCTTCGAACTTACGGACGGACTTTCGACTTGCAAGGAACACTTACCGTGAAGCCAAGAGTAATCTCCACCGTGCTACGGCTGCTTCCTGCTCTCCGACCCACAACTCTCCCTCGAGTTTGTCGTCTAATTCCTCCCGGGAAAACTTCAGCATCACCCGCAGTGAAGTTCAGCACTTCGTCCAGGACACCGTCCGAAAGATGCAAGACACCCCGATGCCTTCACCATCGTGCACGTCGTCTGCCCATCACGCCCACACTCAAGACTGGTCGCCTCGTCTTCCAGCCACAAAGGACAGAAACGTAGTGCCTCTTCTCCTCCTGGTACCTTCAAATAATGTAAGGCCGCCTCTCCTCCGAGACGTGAAGGACTTTCACTACCGGCCCATCCGGCGCCGCAAGCGCTCCCGGCCCATCCGGCGCCGCAAGCGCTCCCTTCGTCCGCTCCACTCTCGGCCGGCAGAAGGACCCATTTCCCGGGCGACTCAGCCGAAGACCCGACTCTACCACTTGTATCACTATTAAAACCCGTCGAAGAGACGGTTCCAGGCTGTTTCTTATTCAAACCTTCGCAGTCTGCTGTTGCCCTGTCATTAATCAAGGCCTCAAAACTGGATTGGGCTTCGCCCTCCGGGACAAGAACTCGAAGCCACGTAACCTTCCCGGCCAATTTACAACCTTACTAACGTGCCTTCTCAGGAATGAAGGCTACCGTCTCGGCACAGGTGACCCCCTCCCCCCTCATCCTCGACAGGGAGCCACCAGCCCCACGCCCCGGCCGTGAGAACAGCTTCTTTCGTCCGCTTGGATATGGCGAGACCAACCCGCACAACTTCGTCACTTACTCCGAAAGCAAATTCCTCTACGGTGAGATCAAGATGGTTTTCGGCAATGCTCTCTCCATTCCGAAGGCTGACGTTCTGTCTTTCGTTCTTTACGAAAACGATGAATGCCTTCGGCTTGTGAGGCAGCACGGAGGCTCAATCGATATCCTTCACACGGCAATTAACATCTTATGTGAAAAACTTTCCGCGGATGCAAGCCCAGAAGAAATTCAGAACCTTTCATCCCTAATTTCGCAGCTCTTTCAGAAAGCAAGCTTTGCAACCAATCGCACTCTGAATTAGGTGACCAGGGCCCTATTTAACAACACCCTCCTCCTTTGGGAAATTGCCCTTTCATCCGCCAACAACTAGAACGTCTCCACCCGGCACCGACTCCGCATCCAACCCATCCACAAGTCGGACACCCTCTTCCGTGGCCTCATCCCGTCTCTTGCCCCACATTTGGACATTTCTAGGAAGCCTAAATCTCAAAGACAAACCCATCATCCAACCACCTACAGGCAATCCAACCCCGGCCCCTCGCCAGACAACTGGATCAAAGCTACGGCCACAATGCCTCCAATCCATCCGAAAGATCACTCCTTTCAGCCAAGAAACAAACAGTCCTTTCGGCCCGATCCCCCTCGCTCCCGCTCACGCAACCAGCAGAAGCGAACCGCAACTCCCGATCGCCGCCACTCATCACCAGGGGACAGGAGCTCCTTTCGGACTCACCCACAACACGGAAATTATATCCATCAAACTTGACTTTCGGTCGACACCCCTGCTCTACCACCGCTTAAAACTCCCTCCGTGTAAGCTCTCGCCACCAATCACAGAATATCTTTCGTTCAAGGTCTGGAACTCCTTCACAGCCAACATCATGGCCCCATTCCAGATGACATCCCTAGCTAACACACCATGGCTCCCTTTCGCCCCACGAATTCAGCCTCTTTCTGCGACCAGCCCTGCAGCCGACCGTGCCCTTCACTCATCCAACTTCTTCAGCCATTTGGCTCCGAAAATAACCCAGCGCCTCGACTTAAAACCAACACAAGGTTTTCTTCGAACTTATCGAAGACCACCGTTACTCCGCCAACCCCGCTTGGTTGAGTACAAATGGCTAACATCACACCAGCATCTTGAGGGATTCCCCATCGACCTTCACCTCACAAAACCTGAGGGAAATGGCGAGAGTGAAAACGGACTACACCGGCTGGGACCCATCGTTGCAGCCTGTACTGTAGTCAATCCCCCTTAAGTACTCAGAACGAAGCAGAAGCAAGCCAACCATGATGAAACTAACCATTCATGATGGAATCAAGCCAACCGGAGAAGAGGGCAATAGACCAAACTTCGAGGTTCATCACCTGTTCTAAACAAAGTGCGAAGTTTTCAACAACTTTTTGGGGAACAACCTGTTTGCATCCGGGGTGCCCGCCACCTGTCTGCACGAGTTCTCCTGATATGCTAAAATGATCGGGTTAATATGTTATGGCAATAAAGAAAGAACATTTTGCCGGCCCCCAGTCTGGCCGGCTAAAAATGGTTTCTTTTTGCCTAAAACATACTTAACCTAACTCCCGCCCAACCTCCCCTCTCGAGTCACCGCCTGACATATTGAGAATAAAATGAATGCCGAAAGCATCCACGTCTCGCTTTTATAAGGGAGGACTGCGACGCGCATGGGCAGTGGGGTATGCAAGCAGGCATCCGTACACCAGAAGAAACCTCCAGGGGAACATCACATTCGAGGAATGTAATGCTAAAATTATCAGGTTAAATATGTTTTAGGCAAAAAGAAACCATTTTTAGCCAGCCTAGCTGGGGGCCGGCAAAATGTTCTGTTTGTTTTATTTACAAAATTATTGTAACTCCCTATAAAGATCATGACAGCAATTTCAGATGAAAACAACAATTTAAGAGCAGAGACGAGAAGAATATGGCGGCGCCTTTCGTTGTGCCCCGTTCTCGCCACTACTCTTGCCTGAATGAGATTCGTGAAATTGTTGTTTTCATCTGAAATGGATGTCGTACTCTTTGTAGGGGGTTACAATACTTTTGTAAATAAAATATGTTGTAGGTTTACTGTATTGCATTAACCTTTTATCGTCCTAGGTGTAATAGATTTCTGTGCTGCGGCATGATTGGTGAGGATACCCGGACTCCAAACATCAAAAACCTCGGAGAAAAACTCAGTTTTTCTGAAGCTCCATCCTTCAGGCGTTGTCCCCCCCCCCCATCCCCCCACGGACTGCGTGTTTGAGCGTGAAGTTCGACTAGAAGTTACCAACAGAATCGGCCAAACATAGAAGCCCTTAATAGCCACACACTCGAACTTTATTCCTGTGAAGACAGAACGCTAAATTTCCTTCTGGTTCGTCCACAGCATCCTTAACAAAAAGTCACCAAACTGGGCCGTAGCGCTCACACTTCCGGCCGCCATAACTTCAAAACTCGTGTACGAATGTAATTATTTCTTTTTATTTTATTACAGGCATAAAACCACTATACACTAGTCGTGTTTTAGGAGGGGCTTCCGTTAAGGTACTTAATTTCACATGTATGTAGGATACAGATCTAGTACGATATTTTTTTTTTACTTGTTGTGCACCAAATGTCATGAAAAATGTCCGACTTTACTCGATCGCCGTTCTCTGCTGAGAAATTAACTTTTAATGCATTATAGCATTTTCACTGTGCTGGTTTATTTAACCTTTTCAGTTTAATCTTTTGCCCCCGTATCACTACCTTTGCTTAGCCTTCCTTCAGCAACGATTTAAACGAACGTGAATTTTTATTGTTGTAAATAGTCGCAGAAAACTTGACCGTGACTACCAACAATCCGAAAGCAAAAACGATTGCAATAATTAAATACTGTGCTACACACTACGTCCCCTCCCCCTTCCTTCAATAGTTGGCGATGCATAACATCGTAGTTTACAAAGAAAGGCCAATTCCTTTGTCAATGAGTTTAAAACTCCCCCCCCCAACCTAGTTGTGGTGTGTAACACTGCAGTTTACCGTTAAAGCTTGTTAAATTTAATAGTAATGATTTATTCATTACCCAAGCCAAACTTCTAAGCTTTAACAAGAGCCATTTCACAAAGCACTCATGTAAATATTCAATCCATAGTCCATATTCTAATGTAAAGGCCTTTCCCAAAGTTCATTCGAGTCAAAACTTGTACTGGCCTATCTTTACATGTTTTTTACTCCTTCAAACGGCTCTGCACAAAAACCCTTTGCCAAACCGACTTTCCCATTGTTCTCCTGGCCCTCCACCAATCAGATCCCAGCAGCTATCCTCGACGTCCGCGCTTTCCCCCCTCTCCAGCATAAAAAACCCCAGCCCAAAGCATCCACAGCACAGCCGCTCACAGATCTAAAACAAGTGGTGGTCACGGCCGGTCAGGAGTGGAGATGCCGCGTTCTGAAGGTTGCCGTGCCGGGCAAAAGTAGTGGTCAGTATGTATTATTAGTTAAAATTGAAAGTTTAACTTTAGGACCCCCCCCGTTCTAAATTTATAGTTTAATTTTAACTTTACTCTTGTTTTGGAATTTTACAGTTAAGCATGCCAAACGGCATTTCTGGTATTTGCTTACTGTAATGTGAGTTGTTCTCTTCTTAAAAACCGGGTTTTTTTTCTTGTTTATTTTAAACCACGATTTAACTTAAACAGCAGTCAGTGGCCCTTGAGGATTCGGGCACTCTTTTGCGAAAGAGATATCTGTCTGGGTTAATTGTATAATTTAGCGGATACGGTTATAAATTGACGGATTCTTCTGGAATTCACCCTAATTTTTCTAGTCGAAAAGTGTGCTAATGTAAAGGCCAGTTTTTGCTTTTTGTTCGAATTTCTTGCAAGTTCATTTGCTTTCACGGAAAGCCAGTTGCTTTAATTTAAAAGCCTTCTTTGTAAACTAGTATCCAAAATGTAAAGTGCCTTTTTCATTTGTTGTACTTTTATTAAAACCAAGAGTCTTTAAAACTACAAGTACGGTTTCTAGTGCGGATTAATTGCTAGCGTTTAAATAATATGTAGCCCATATTTTTATTCTAAACTCCCTTAGCTTTTAAACTTACCCACTGGTGTTGGCAGCCTTAGAGACCAGGTAGAAATACTGGATAGCCTAATTTAATTTAGTTAGGAAATATATCTTCACTCCCTCCGGGATTGAGGCCCTATAGAGCTGTTTTAAACCAAAATAGTCGACCAAGTCATTTCTACATGCAAGAAAGTCAACCATGATTGCGGAGACGTTACAAGCACCTAGCCCGTTGTAGCGTCTGCCGCTACATAGGATACACATCCCATAATTCATCATTTCTGTCGTTATTGTACGATGAAGATAATGCATGTATTTAGCAGGTGTCCACAAATGTGTAAACGCTGTATATCTTAAAAATGATGCTAAGATTGATTTCTAAAATCGAACAGCTCTTGGAAAATTAGTTCAACTGTGTGCCTGTGCTAGGATAAATTTTGCACAGAGTATCACAGTTTAACTGTAGCCATGCGTGTTTTACCCTACTCGTCGGACTTGTGTTTCTCCAACATTGTGTACCCCATGATAATCATTATGGTGGCTACCATTCCATAATCTCAAAGCGGAAGTTTCGATGCTGGCTGCATCTTAAGTCGTGAATCTGCTTGTAAACGCAGTTTACCGTATATCGTCCTAGGTGAAATCCATAGCGAGCGGCGGCATCCATGTTGAAATCGCGCATCAGCCAATGAGAGCGTGCCAAACCGGTCACGTGGTGCCAACTGGCCAAAGAGAAACGAGATCGTCAATGCCTTGGAAAGCCAGCTTGAAACAACCAGAAATGGCCTACTACAATCTGTTTCATTGGCCAATGCAAAATGGGTATCTTAGAAAAGATTTTTAGAGCCTGGATAGAGGAGAATTCCAGCTTTTCAATAAGGCCAAGTTGGCGACGCTCAGTCAAATGGTTGAACCACTACTGCTGAACGAAAATGACAATTTTCTGATTTCTAACTTTGGGGAAAAAAAAGAATGACTACGACATTTTTGCAGTTTTTAGTGAGCTACACTAAAAAATGCTTTTTGTAAAATTATATGCATCGGTAACAGCGTTGTGTTTACAGAAATCTATGCATACCTATCAGCAATCAGGTAGCGAATTTCAGCCTTTCTATAATTTTGCCGAAAATTGCGTGAACAAACAAAGAGTTCCAGGCGACGCTTACGATCCGAGCATTGCGTATTGACGTTGTTACGCGATTGGCACTGTGGAACTGACAATTTCCCCACCAATTTCGTTACAAACAGGTACTTTTTCACTAAAATGAAGTTTATTCCATTCGTTATATACAATATTTCATTATAGAAAATAAACTATAAGCGATACTTTGCCTACTAATTTACATGTATTTTCTACCGGGACTTGCAAAAATTTCGTTACAACAGAGTTCGTTATAGGTGGGATCCACTGTATGTCTTAAGTGCAGTGCTGTTCTTGCGACTCTTTAGCCTGATGAAGCGATTATTTTAGAAAGTGTTTTCTGTTGAAAATTTGCACCACTCATCCTTTGTAGTGTTGGACAAATTTTGAATGCCGACAGGCTAATTTTACTTGGCTCAGCTAACAGATTACAAAATTTTCAGTACTCTTTTGTCAAGTCGTAAGTTTCAGATTCTGGTACTGAACGGTGAATTTTCGTCCGGATTCACTAGTGTATTTTATAAGCAAGTCTTCCGCCTTCAGACACTGGGTTCAAGGGCACTATGTGTATGTAATGCTCTTGCACTACTCTGATGTCTATGTAGTACCCTTGCACCCAGTGCCTGAAGAAGGTGGAAGATTTTTGTTTATAAAAAACACTAGTGAATCTGGCTGACAATTTGCCGTTCAGAAGCAGAATCTGAAACTTCCAAGTTGGCAAAAGCATACTGAAACTTTGTGATTTGGACAAATTTGGTAAAACTGTCTTTCATTTTACTAAGCGTAAATTTTTTATTTTAATTACGATGGTTTTTTTGTTAATTACTGCAGTCCTCTTATGAAGTATCACTTCTCTGGTCAGTCGTTGGCCCGTACTTCGTTAGGAGATGTAGGCTTTAGTTGAAGGACTTGGTTTTTGCATTACAAAGCAAGTTTAGTGCTGCCGTTCACAAGCTATTAGGTGTATTTTTTTTCTGCAAAGAAGCAGCACATGTCACATTTTTTGTGGAACTTTTCAGATGTTAATCAACAGTGAGTTGGCAAATTCTGATTTCGTAGTTAATTTGGACATTTTCCAAGGAGCTGAAAATCCGAGGCTTTTCTTTGTGGTACTTGTAAGTCATTCACACGTGTATAGGGCGTTTTCTTTCCATTGTAGAGAACACTGTGTGGGTACCAAATCTGCAGGGACGAAATCCACTAGAGGAAATCTGAAATATACCATTGTGCTCTAGTTAGGAAAGTTTGCAATCTGTCTAGTTTTCTTTCTTATTTAGCCTGCTTGCAATCAAATTTATTTACTTACAGTGGAAAAAGGCCTGAAGTGTCTGTGTTTAAATATATGTTATCTCACCAAAATTACTAAGTTCGCTCACTTTCACAACATCGAATTAATAGATACTAGACCATACTATTTCGCTAATTTTCGATGGCTCTCTGTCGTCTTCTCCAGACCTTTGGTGTTTTCAGGAGTTCTTTCTACATTTTCAGCACTGTTGACTGAAGGCGGTGGATAAAGAAGGAACGAAAAGAGAGATACAGAAAATGAGGGACGAGACAGAAATGGGGAGAGTGCAAAACACCAGAGAAGCTGTATATCGAATTCCTACCAGGGACTGTAACGCAGTGTATATTGGAGGAAAAGGAGTAAGAACGTGAGTGGCACAACACATCGCAAACGTCTGGAATGAAAAAGATGATACCGGCATCACAATCCACTGCAAGGAAACGAAACACGAGACAATTGAATGGTGGTTTGAAACCAAAAACATCAATAAATGTGACATTGTACTTTGGTTTTAAAACAACAAAAAATCACGTACAGTCGACGCACATCACCAAAACGTCTACTTTCGTACAATTGACTTGTTGAATTTTGGGTGATTTATACTATTCATCATCTTCGGGTCAGAGCATACCCCCTCAATCACATTAGTGTTACTTCCAGCCTGCTTAATAGACACTTCGTCTAAATTACGGCTAGCCACCAATCTTCTTTCCATCACCGGCCAACTATATATTCGGCCAGCTGGCGGTTAATTTTTGGCTAAATAAGCCAGTTGTGCAAGAGTGAAAATATTTTCTTAAAATTCAAGCTTACTTTGAAAATTAGTAGTGACAACACAAAACACAGGCCCGGACTGGCTTAATTGTTATGCCTGGGCTGATAACATTTTGGCCCACCAAATTTAAAAAAAAAATTGGCCCACATAATTAGTTTTCCATAAATTTACGGGCACCCCCATCCCACTCCTCCTTTGCAGCACTCAGTTGAATAGCTCATTACAAAATTCAACACATGAGGATTGCAATGAACAAATAAAAAAAAAAGAGGGTATGCTGGCCCACCGGGCAATCGCACTCCAGCCCTGCGGACTAGTCCGGGCCTGACAAAACACCCGATGTAGGGTTGCTTGTTAAAGGTTTGGTAGAGCTTCGTGGTCAGGTCCTTTTAAAAGAAAAAGATGAGTGCCGAATTAGCCAAGCTATCTGAAACATCACAAACACTACAGACATAGTTGTATGTTCTTGAAGACGTTAGCAGAAAACACAGTCACAGTTAAACTCGTGTGTGACAGCTAAAATGCAGGATAGAAGATTTTAAATGTGATAGTGGTTCCGGAATGGACACGGTAATCCCACCTGGAAAGATCTCAAAGGAGGCTACCACACCTGAAACAAACCCAGTATCCGAAGAAGTTGGGCATTCGTCCAGCACTGTTACTAATGAAGGAGCAGAATACAGAGGAAAGTCAATGCAGCAGAAAGCCATAACTAAACAACTGATTGCTGAAAGAAAAAATTGTTTTCATTGCCTTGGTGGGAATCGTATAAAAGCGAATGTCGTACCAAAGAGGAAAAATTGGCGGATGTAAGGGCCGGTAACCTGAGAATATTGTTTAATATGGGTTTCAGAATGGATACAGAAAGCCCACTAGGTAAGATTTTAAAGGGGGCTACAAAATCTCAAACAAATCCAGCATCCAAAGAAATTGGGCATTCGTCTATCAGTGTCACTGACGTAAGAGCAGACTACAGTTGAAAGACAATGCAGCAGAAAGCCATAGTCAAACAACTGATAAGAAGAAATTGTTTTCGTTGCCTTGGTAGAAATCGTACAACGAGGGAATGTCTTACCAAAGATGAAAAATTGGCTTATGTAAGGGCCAGTAACCTGAGAAGATTGTATAATAGGGGTTTCAGAATGGATAAGGAAAGTAAAGAAGAAAAAATGGCCATGAAACGGAGCGAAGAGAAAAAACGTAAAGGTTTTGAAAATTGTTACTGTTGCCTTAGTAGGCGTCATACAAGGAAAGAATGCCATATCGAAGATAAAGATTTGGCCAGGGTAAAGGTCAGTAACCAGAGAAGATTGTGTAATGGTGGTTCCGGAATGTATAAGGAAAGTAAAGAACAAAAAAGGGCCATAAAATGGAAGAGAGAAAAAAGTAAAGACCTAAATAATTATTATTGTTGCCTAAGTAGGCATCATACAAGGAAAGAATGTCGGTATCGAAGATAACAGATTTGGCGAGTGTAAGGGCCAGTTTCCAGAGAAGATTGTTTAATAATTGGTTGTGGAATGGATAAGGAAAGTAAAAGCAAAAAGGCCATAAAATGGAACGAAGAGAAAAAAAAAATGCGATTAAAAAAATTGTTATTGTTGCTTTGGTAGGGATCCTTTAAAGAGGGAATGCCATAGCAAAGAGAACAATTTGGTGATGGTAAAGGCCAAAAAAACGGAGCATTCGATTTACACCTACTTTTTGACTCATTGAGAAAATGGTAATTTGTGACGGTCCATTGGCTACAATTTTAATTTTAATTTGAAACGTGAGTCAAGAGTACTCAAGTCCTTTTTTTTGTTTAAAACTAAAAAGTCAGAAATTTGAAAGTATAGGCCTGAGTGGTAAAATTTAATACTATACAACTGTCGAGAATCGAAAACTATGTCCTCTTTCCGAGTAACAGCTGATGCCTGGATTATTGTAAGAAGAAAGGTAAAAAATTTTTTAAAGAATGTATTTTGGTGAATACTGGCAGTGTAAGATAGGCATGAAATGTCTAACTTATTTCAGCTAATTTCCTCGTTTTTGAGCTTTCCTAACCTCGTAGAATATGATACCACGTTGCGCCTCGGCACTTTTATAGGAGGGGTGCGCAGACGCATGTGCACTGGGTACCGAGCTGGTGGGCTAAATAACTTCAATCCCTTCAGGAAAGACACATTCAGAACAAGAATGCTAGAATTTGCAGGAAATGTACATTTTTGTTAGGCAATAGAAACAAAATTAGTTTTAATATTTTCATTGCTATGGTATTGATAATGTAAAGAAGGAATGTTATACCAAAGGCATAACAAAGGCATTGAAAAGGACGATAAAACAGAGTGACGGAAAATCAAGAATGAGAGATCTAAAATCTTGCATCATTGCTCGGGTGGTGTCATATAAATAGGAAATGCTGTACCAAAGCGTCAAATTTAACACTTTTTTATACTTTTTTGGATTAATTAGTTCTTGCAAGGGTTACTAAGTACCTAGGGACATAATGACAGTGATTTTCCAAATGAGAAATATCAAGTTAACGTAAGTTAGAAAAATGATTTAGCAAAAACAATTTGAATAAAATTTAACGAATAATCATTTTGCAAAAATAAGTGTGATACATAAAAAGAATGTTTCGTTATGCCTAGACAAACGGTCAATAAGTGATGTACACATTTTTTTTACGTTAATATACACATTTTTTTAAGCGCTAAAAAATATTGACCGCAACTGCCAAACTCCTTGAATTTTGCTCAGCAGTTCTTCAAAAACTCCTGGAATTGTCCTGGATTTTCGTATTGTGAGTTTCAGTACACATCCTACATTTGGCCAAGAATTGAAGTATATGGTGTGTCGCTTTAACCTCAGTTTTTCCTCCTTATGTCTCGTTGCAGCACAAAGTTGCACATATTTTGACTTGAGCTTTTTGTTGTTCCAGGTCTCTGCTGGTTTTATGTCTTACGGTTGAATTCGACACCTTGAGAAAAACAAGATTGAAAAGGTATTAATCTTGCTTGTTTGTACTGATACCTGAACAGTCCATTGTGCGACAGCGAAAATATTTTATTAAATTTCAAGCTTACTTTGAAAATGAATAGTGACAACACCACAAAACCCGATGTAGGGTTGCTTGTTAAAAGTTTGGTAGAGCTTCGTGATCGGGTCCTTTCAAAAGAAAAAGATGTGTGTTCCCAGTTGGCCAAACTGTCTGAAGCTTCGCAAACACTACAGGGGGAGTTAAGTGCTGTTGAAGACCTTCACCAGAAAATGCAGTCAGAGTTAAACTCTGTGCAACAGCTAAAACGCAAGATAGAAGAACATAAATGTGACAGTGGTTCCGCAATGGATACGGTATTCCCGTCTTGTAAGATCTTAAAGGAGGCTGCCAAATCTGAAAAGACTCTAGTATCTGAAGAAGTTGGGCATTCGTCTAGCAGTGTCAGTAATGAAGGAGTAGAGCACAGCGGAAAGCTAATGCAAGAGAAAGCAGTAGTTAAACGACCAATTTGTAACAAAATTTGTCATCGTTGCCTGGGGCAGGGTCATTTAAAGAAGGAATGTCGTACCAAAGATGAAACTTTGGCGACAGTGAGGGGCAGAAACGAGAAAAGATTGTTAAGTAGTGGTTCCGGAATGGCTAAGGAAAGTAAAGAAGAAAAAAAAAGTCAAGATCTAAAAAAAATGTGTTATCGTTGCTTCGGTGTGGGTCATCTAAAGAGGGATTGCAGAACCAAAGATGACAATTTGGCGCACGTGCGGGCCAGAAATCAGGAAAGATTTAATAGTAGTGTTTCCGGAATGGTTGAGAAAAATAAGAAGAAAAGAAAAAAAGCAATGATTTAAAAATGTGTTTTCGTTGCTCAAATGTGGGTCATCTAAAGAGGGAGTGCAAAACCAAAGATGAAAATTTGGCACATGTAAACGCCAAAAACCAGATCCGTATGATTGCACCTACATGTTGACTATGATTGATGACGATTTTTATGGCGGTTTTATTGATACAGCTGAATAAGTATTGATGCAAAGCAGTTTTAATTTAAACTTGAGTCAGAGAATTGAAGACGTCCTTTTTGTTTTAAACTAAAAATTCAGATATTTGGAAAATTATTTGTGAAATGTGTTGCTATACAACTGATTGAATGAAAAACTACAACCTCTTTTCCAGTAACAGACTGCCGTATGCCTGGCTTTTTCGTAAGAAGGAAAGTGTGAAATACTTAAAAGTTTGTTTCCAAGGAAAGGATTAAATTTGAATTTTTGTTTAGTTTTGGCTAACTTAGTTATATGTGGTATAGGATTAGTTGTGTACTAACCAAAAGAATGTATATCGGTGAATACTGGAAGTGTAGACAGGCACAAAGAGTGTTGGATATATCCAAACCTCCTAAAAATGCATTAAAGCCCCAAAACATATACAAAATATGGCCGTTTTCCTCCTTTTTTTTGTTGTCAACCAGGTAAGGCTACACCGATATCAACTTTACTGATCTGCTAACTATACCAAAAGGTTTTAGCAGTTTTGCATGTACCGGTACCGATATCCAAAATTTTGTCTCCAATTTTTCATCAACAGTGTAATTTTATGCAAAAGTCCAATAATTATTAAAATAAAAAATGTTTTAAGTAGTAATTCCAACAGTTAAAAGATAGCTAGGAAGATACTCAGTGATTTCCTGAGCAAAACGCCACGAAGCACATGTCGTAATCTCGAACGGGCCCAGAGTTATCAATGTTTCAGCTAAATTTGACGACACCGATCTGATACCGATACCACAAATATCGGCATCCGATACAGTATCGGTGCAGCCTTACAATTGTTGGGTTCATTCTTGCCGTTGTGATGAGGGGATGGGCAAATCGCGGAAAGGAGACGGAAGATGCTGAATGTTTGGGTTTATTCTCCATCTTTCCCGTCAAGACTCCCTCTCCTTCCTTCACTTCCGGTTTTTCTTGCTCGTGTGTTGCCCAGTGGCGATCCTGGCGAACGAAAGTGGAGGATGTGTTGGGATGGGCTTTCTCTTCCCAACACTCTCCACCCTCTCCGAAAAAAGTGGGAGATAGACTTGGTCGACAAAATTACAAGATAGACTTCTGACAAAATTCTATTAGGACTCTAGTAAACATTAGTTTGCGGACAAAATGATACAAGACTATTTTTCGTACATGTGTTCCGTACCCTGACCATATCTCACCACTCCTCCACCTAGCTTGCGAGATACATAAAAAAAAAAGTTATGCGAGTCGTAACTTGCTGATTACGCGTCAGACTCATTTCTAAAGTTGAACCACATTCGTGCCTGTATTGTCCCCTGTGGCATTCTAATTAGATTGTTAGTTAAAATTCAACAAATAAAAACTGAACTGTCACTAGGTTAGCATTGTTAGTTTGAAATTGTTGTAACTGTTCGTTATGTACCATGTAGGCTATAGTTTATATGGGCTACTGTTCATGTGGGCACTATTAGTTTTTTCCACTGTTATTGTAGGCTTCAGTTCATTTACAAGATGGTATATGTGTTTGTTTCTTTCCACCTCTACCTCGGTGACATCCTCATTTCTGCTTTGGTAGTGCGACAAAAATTTTTCCCACTGATGACTAATTAGGAGGGTTTGACCGAGTCCGGGTAAATACCCGACCCGATAATGATATTTTTAACTTGGCTTGGACTAGTAAAAATTCGACCGAGTACAAACAGTTTCAAATTAATAGTTTGAAAAAAAATTTAAAAAAAAATTTTAAAAAATTATTTTTATTTACATAGTTTCATTTTACCTTATGGCGGACCCTACAACTACTTGCACGCAATAGATATTCATTAAGGTGCACAGAAAAAAATCAAATAAATGGCTGTAATAGTTTAAGAGAATGATTTTTTCTAATTATGAGCGGTAATGAACTAAAATTGAAAATCTCTATTTTGAAAAAAAGCGGCCGACAGTCTGCGTTAGTTAAGCTACTTAACGTTGTTCTCACCTGATCAGCGATAGTGTTAAGGTTTGTGGGTTTCTTTTCCATTTTAATTTTGCGTTGTGGTTGCTCTTTTAATCTTTTATTATTGTGAAACTTCATGTTGCTCGTGATTTTCAACGACTAACTAAACACAAACACCTCTGTGAATTATGAATGGAACTATGGGGGTCATGTTGAAATCGTGCTTAACAGGATGTTTCATGTGGGATAATAGGCAACACTTACAACCAGATAATGATTTTCTGAAACTCCAAAAACTTATTTTAATTTTCGTATGTGTTTTGAAATTCGCTAAAGCAGCCCTGTACGTTTTTGTTAACCAAATCCAAGAACTAAAACGATTTTTCAAGTGTACAGCAAAAATACAATTTCCGGAAGTCAGTTGCACTAAATAAGTTTAACAAAAGCTTCACGAAGTTGAGAAACAATGCAAACACCCGCAAACATCGCATGTACAGGCAGCGGTGTTGAGCACAACTTTAATTTACTGTATGTAGTCCCACAGGAAATTATTATTAATTACTTAGTAAGTTAGTATGCTTGTTCAATTATTTCCATTTTATCTTTTCTT
>JAHWFP010012449.1:80763-93080 GCA_023313725.1 Lithobius niger
TAGTAAGTTAGTATGCTTGTTCAATTATTTCCATTTTATCTTTTCTTAAAGCCAACATAGGCCTATTGGGAGACCAAAGTAACCAAAATGCATTTTATTAATTCGACGTGTGATACGTCGATTTAATGCAGTTGTGGCCAAAAAACGGGGGTAGCCGATTTACGTCAGCGACATCTCCTCAAAAACCAGACCCATTTGTTCAATTCTGATCCGACGAAATTTCAGTATGCGGGTGGGTGACTTGCAGTGGCCAGTACACAAGGTATTATGCTCTAGTTAGTTTAGTTAGGGCGGTTTTAGTTCGCTAACCTCTAAAAAGGTCTCTGAGCGAAAAACCGTCGTCAAATAGTACACGATCAGTGGCTGACGTCAGCGCTTACTCAGCGTAAAGGTGTGCGCTCAACGCCGATCATACGAAAAATTGCGGCTTGTAACTGTGCATTTCGGCAAGTCAGCTCTTCAACATTGCGGTCGGTTAGAGGCTATCGTGTTCGTCGAGATGGCTCCTCTGTTATGGCGCAGAACAACACAAAGTGAGTCATCACTTACTTACCTTTGCGGTGATCTGGATGGTACACCTAATTTCTATGATTGAATCTGGACGGCACAATGAATGCGATGCTCGTATAAGGCTTTTGCTGTTAATTACTGCGCCATCATCGCTGCTTTTTGGGTGCGATATATTACAGTATTTTATTACGCGTATTTGTGGTGTTGTTTCTTATTGAACGAGTGAGCAAAGCAAATGATGTCCTGTTTTCACAGTGGCGGACTGGCCAGAGGGAGGGAAGGGCGGGGTATTCCTAATGGCCTCAGATTTTCAGACTTCAGACTTTCAGATTTTTTTATAAATCCGTAACAGGAAGACTTACGTAAGTTTTATTGGTTCGACATTAGTTTTAACCATAGATTTAAAATTACAAATAATAATAATAAAGATAATTATAAAACGCTAGTAAAACCAGAGCTTTGTAGTGAGTAGCCTAACAAAAATTGGCCACATGAAATTGCAGTGTTATATTCAATGTGGACTTTGTCACAATTTTCGTGTGAATATTTTAACTTTTGTTAATACACCTAAAAAGTGTTAATAAATTTAAAGTAGTCAACCTCACGTACCCTCAGCGCAATATGATTTCTCCTACTCTAAGAAAACCAATATCAGTGTCCGATGAAAACTTATCTGGTCAGTGATTGCATCGTCGCTCACAAGATTCTGGCTCATTTGCCATATTGTAGTAGCAAACGTTACGAGACAATTTTTTTTTTAATATAATGTGCAATATAGTATATATCCTTCAGTACACCATGGATTTAGATTTTTTAGTAGTGTCCTGTTGGTATGTCTGCCGTTCCAACTTCATACGTGAATAACTAATGCAGTGTTAGGTCATCTTGTTTTTCATCTCACTTTATTATTAAAAAAATTGGAAGAAAGAATTACTGGTCAATTTAAAATTTTGTTTAAAATTGCAAAGTTTATAATTAAAAATTTGGAAGGAAGAATTACTGGCAAATTTTGTAGGTTTTTATGTTGGTTTCGTCCTTTTTTTTTTTTTTGCTTTTGTCCACTTTTAGTTTGCTTTCGTTCATTTTTATACTCTGCAATACAAAGCTGGACGAAAGCAAAATGAAAATGACTTGAAAGCAAAAAAAAATACTGACGAGAGCTATCCTCACACCGAGTTTCATCAAGTTTACACGCCCAGTTTTTGAGCCCCGACCGTTTGATCTGGTGTGGGACTTAGCCATTGACGAAACCGGAATAAAAAAGCTGTATTTTAAACTTTGAAGAAAAAATTGAAAATCTGTGACCCGGTTCACTAATTCATTCATAATTACTCGGATCCGGCTGGGACTTGGTTATTTTGTGCCCCGGTCGATCCCTACTAATTAATTAACCACTCTAGGACCATAATTCACAGTGCTGTGACCAAATTATTCAACCTAGCATGTGGGATGCTACTACCCTAATTTTTTTTATTTTTTTACTGTCGACTTGTGAATGCCATAACAATTGAATTGCACATTTCTCCAAAATTTAACCAGGTTTGAGTTGCCCTCTGCATTTGGGAGAGAAGATTACCTGGGAGCTACCCCGACACGAATTTTTTTAAGAGTGTCTTCCCCTCTTGCAGAACCAGAATCAATCACTTCGCCGGTGAGCTTTTTTCTGTCTAGTAAAGCACACCCATCAGATTTTTCAAATGTAGGCTAATTACACCAGCCAACCAAGTCCACACTCTGTCTGACCATACGTACTGTAACGGCGGATGCTACGACGGCTGAGGTGCTTGTAACATCCCCGACATCAGGTAGACTTCGGTCTTGTTTAAAATAATACTTTTGGTGTTTTGGTTGATTATCAAAGCACAGTCGTGGCTACGGGCCCGATGTAGGGAACGGAGCGAAAATATCCTATCAATTTAAATAGGCTAACAATTGCTATTTACACGGTACGTGCTGCCACCAGGTGGAGTGACATTAATTGCAGCTAAATCCTGAGTTACGAATAAAAGGGGGTTTACGTGATATTTTAACTCAACAATTAATAACTGGATAAAAACAACTGACGTTTAAAACGCTTGGGTTTATTTATGCAGTTAGACAAAATATTAAAAAAAAAACACTTTACATTTTTACACGAGGTTTTACAACTGAAAGCTTTTGAAAATAAAGCAACGAATTTACATTAATAAATTCAACAACGAACAAGGCGTTTAGATCAAGAAAAGTTCACTCAGGTATGTTTCAACCTCCTAATATAAAAAGCAGCCGCAAGTTACAATTAGGCCTACAGTATGTTGTTTGCACACAAACTCAACTAAACTGCCAGTTAAATCTGAACTAGATCGGCTCAACGGGAGCACTAGCAATTTAAGCAGGACTTTCATTTAAATTAAATTCTTTAAAATAAGTAAGATAGACTTGGTTTTTAGGAAGGGAACCACCCTGACGTTTATGATTAACTAAGTTCAGAAACTGCCGATGTACAAAGTTAAAACATAAATTTTCAAACTAGAGGTTAGTTTAAATTTGAACTAGTAATTTAGGTTTAGGGGCCTAAAGTATAACTTTCAACTATAAACTACGCGAAAATACGAACCACAACCATAGTGGACGGCATCGTTCCTATCCCGATCGGCGTGACCACCTCCTAGTCTGAGATCTATGAGCTGTGCTAACAAAAGGATGGCAGGGCTGGTGGTATATATGCGTGAGCGAGGGGGCGGACGTCTGCGACAACTGCACGTTTTGGCGGCAAGCGAGGCAGGCAGGCTTGGAGGAGGGATTTCTGTGTACGAGCTGTACTACGTGAGGGCTTTAAAGGGAAGTGTAACGATCTGAATGGGCCTTTAAAAGGTACAGGGGGGTTGTCGCTGATTGGCTGGAGCTTAGGAGCTCTGAGTGGCTGGATCCAGGACCGTTGGAGCCGTTGAGGGTTTAGAGTTCTGGAAGGGTTGGGTGAATTGATGGAAACGCAACAGTCCAAACTACGATATTACGTATCGCAACTATTGAAGGGAGGGGGGGGGGGCAAAGTGTTATGCACAGAATACTTATTATTTTGGCATGGAAACAGATCTTTATACTGGATGTTTTAATAGAAGGATAATTAGGCTCGAATTGCATTGGGAACTGTGGGTGGTCACCCTCGGCGATTTTCGTATCAATAATTACAAACAAAAAAAAAATGGTGTCCGGTAAATTTGCCGTAAAATATCTTTTGAATGTTGAGCACCATGGTTGTGTTCAGGGGGCAAGTTAAAATAGTAAAAGAGTAAATAATTAACGTAGTGAAAATGCTAAAACGCATTTAAAGTTAGGGCATTTACTTTGCAGTGGCAGATCTTAGTTATCATGGAAATTTTTCATAAAATTGTGCGCGCTACAAATCAAATAAAAAATATCACATTTGACAAGTTCACATCCTATTTATGAGGTTAAGTACCTTTGCCAAGGAAGCCCCTCCTATTCCACAACTAATCTAAGCTAGGTCAGCTTTATGCCTATAAAAATTGAAAAGAAATTATTACAAATGTACAAATTGGTTGGAGTTACGATGACCGGAAGTGTGTGCGTCGCGGCACAGTTTGGTGACTTTTTCTTAAGCTTGTAGCTGGAGAACCAGAAGGAAATTTTGAGTTCTGTTTTCGCAGAATGGAAAAATAAGGTTGTGGCTATTAAGAAATTCTATGATGGGTCAATTCGGATGGTAACTCCTGTAGATACAGTGGTTTGAAGTTGGAGGTCGGACAAGTCAAAGGCAGGGGGGTGCCAGACTTGGGAAAAAAAACAGACTTGGGAGTTCGTTGAAACGAAGTTTCCCGGAGGTTTTTTTGAGAGCTGGAGTCCCGGTATCCTCTCCAAAAGGGTTTTAGGCCAAAAAGCCCTTACAGTACCTTTAACGAAAAGCTTGCTCCAATGCGAGAAAATTTATGGATAGGGTTTTGCTGGCTTATCTTTCCAACCCTGAGTTTATTCTTAGTAATGACCAGTTATATGCTAGTCATTCCTTCTATATTTGTAACGTTTCATAGACTTGTGATTCACCAGTCACTCTTCCCCGCTTACCCTGTAGGGAGTTTACCAAAAAATAAATGGATAAAAATTCTGCGAATATCACTGCATTAACAGGCTCATTTGCACTGTTTTGATACAAGTCGATGCCACACTGTCACTGCCGAAATCTTCTTGCCACCGAAGTTGTTCACTAACCCCTAAAACTCATCACTCCTGTATGACGTGAGTCTCCCACGTTTTTAGGGTCGCACTAGGCTAGTTGTTCTGTTCTTTCCTCGAACCTGTCTGGTGTCGATGGATTCCCACTCGCAGGTGCGGTTCTTGTCTTTGGCGGCACCTACTGGTTTTCTCATTATGTTCATTTTGAACAGTGACCAGAAAAACACTTTGTTGTCTTCCTCAGTTGCTTGGGGCCACTCTCTTTTCGTCTCCACCACCTTCCAGCATCATTCTCAAGTCGTTGTGATCCAAGAAAAGTATTCCCCGCAATGAATGGAACTAGTGTGAAGGAATCCACCACTCCCTCTTGTGTTGCACATGGGTAGGTACGCATTGGATGCCCATTTTTCTGGCTGCTGCCCACACCATTTGCAGTTATAGGTCTTTGTATGCCATAGGCCATTGCTTGCCTTTGGCCATTGCTACTGTCGGTGGTCCTAGAAAGGCCCAAATGGGTGCAAGTTTCTTTCCCTGTCGTTCATATTCTTTTAACATGTACTGGCAGTAGGTGAAGGGCCAAGAATGGTCTACCATGCACCCTGTTGCACTGAGCTTCGTTACGTGATCCCATAGTCTGAATAGTCCAAGCTCCCAATTTACGATTGTCGTAGTGTTTTCCATGCTGTTTAGTTATTCCATGCTTGAAATGCACTGGTGGTTCTTTTCTAGCACTAGTAAAGTCTTCATTCTGATTTGCCAAACCCCATGGTGGCGAAATTTTACTTAATACTTTGACGTTCAGACCTTGTGGTGCGTGGTCATTTGCATTCGTAGACTTCTTAATTCTTGAAACCATCGTTATTAATTATTTTTTCTTGGTTCCACGCATTGTCACTCTTTGTGGGTGTTACGCCTATTTCTTTGAAGTTGCATTCACGTTGGTGATTAACAGTGATTTTCCTGCTTCACTCACACGTTGTATTGGGTTGCGCCTTTTGTTAACGCCTGCTTGATTATGCTCGTTCCCATGGCCCCCGCTGTCGATCGTGTCGATGGCTGCCATCATTGTCAGGCATTCAGTTTCGGTATTTGTAGTGTCCGACGCCACGTTTGTTGCAGTTTCCAGTATTTTCCTTGGACCTCTTCCTCGATCGCCCGCAGGCTTGTAATGATATTGTCCATTAAGTGCTGACACTCCGCTTCGATTTTGGCTGCGCGATCGCTCGTCGTTGCTGCCTCTCCTCTGACGGACACCATGCCTGTTTGGTTGGGTTCGTGGAATGCTCGTTTTGTTTACGTCGCTCAAAATTCATTGAACTTCCCAAAGTCATCGTTATTTCCAATTGAATTGTTGTACTGACCTCTTCTTTGATTCATTCGCTGTCGTTCATCGACAAAAGTTCTGACCGAGGGTCGTGATTTCTTTGCATACCCACTGGCTTCTGCTTCGCTGCGTTGCCTTGTGAAGATAGCATGTAGCGTCTGGTTGGGCCGCAGCTGTCGATTTTTGATTTCTTCTAAATTCGGAGTGCGTCTTCCGTATCATCCTGATTACTGACCATCCACTCACTTGACCACGTTAGGCGCCAAATTGTTGGGTTCCTTCTTGCCATTTTGATGAGAGGATGGGCAAATCACGGAAAGGAGACGGAGGATGCTGAACGGTTGGGATTATTCTCCATCTTTCCCATGAAGACTCCCTCTCTTTCCTTCACTTGCAGTTCTCCTTGTTTGTGTGTCGCCCAGTGGCGCTCCTGGCGAGCGAGAGTGGAGCTTGTGTTGGGATGGGAGTTCTCATCCCATCCAGGAGAAACTTTCATCCCTTACTTAAGGCAAAATAACCAATTCGATTTACCCTCATTTTTCAAAAAAGTCAGATATTTGATCAGTACAAACTTTATCACCACAATATTTATTCTGGAGCACACCAGAAGGGTCAAGAATCCCACCATTAGCCATTTAGTAATCAGGGTGTTTAGTGCACAACTAGATTGGAGTGAAAAAATCATGAATACGGGAGTGCCGATTTCAAAACAAAAAACGACGATGTAGTAATAAACAGAGAACAGACTAAAACTTAGTGCCTGATGAAGACAGATGAGCAGCAGTTATGCCGTCAAATAGCTAAAGCTGTCGAAAATTTGCTAGATATTGTGACGATCAAGTTTGCGGTGATCAAATTCCTGAATTTTTTGAAAAATTAGTGTAAATCGAATTGGACATTTCGTTTCAAGCAATGTTGTAAACTTACATCGGTAAGAAAGAACTCCCAAAATAAAACCTGAAGACTGTTGGTCTGAACAACGAAAATCATTGACATTGCATGCCTTTAGGAACGTGTTAAACTGAAAAGCTTATTTTGCTTTGGTAGTCACGAATTTAAAACCACAAAATCGATTGAAAAGGGACCAAGATCCTCGTAAAATCTAACTCGAATTTCGAACTGCATCTTGCGGTTCTTCAGAGGCTCTCCACTCAGCATTTTAAGTATTAGATGAATCGGCGCACCAAAACCTCTCCAAAATGGTCACACCTGATCTCACACCCAGCCTCTCCTCAAAATGGCAAGCCATGCTGCAATAAACTCAGCCTGACCAAGATGTGTGGGAGCCATCATCACTGTCGAAATGTAAATAGCAAGATTTTCAAAATGCTCGACAACAACATGTCTAAGTGCACGCTGTTCTTGCGACTCTTTAGCCTGATAAAGGTGTGATTTTAGAACGATATTCTGTTGAAAATTGCCACCACTCACCCTTTATAGTAGGGTTGTAGAAGTCCGATTAATTGGCTAAACGTTTACCGTCAGGTTAAAAAAGCAATTAACTTTTAATCCTCCCCTACTCCCAAAACAAATTATTTCTGTTTTTTCGAAGTTTGACCCTTTCAGGTCCAATTCTATTTTTATCATTCCGTCCGAAAACTCACTTCGCGTGGCGATACTGAAGGAGTTTCAAAGCGAACGTTGAAACGCTGAAGTTTATGCGAGGAATAAAGTTGGTGACATTGAAGTTCATGACGTCATTCATTGCAGCCAAGGAAACGAGGATATCCAGCTTTCGAATGCGACCAAGAAAGCAACAGTTTTTATAGCCGACGAATATATACAATTATACATTACCTGTTTTAATTAGCAGATTCCCGCTGTGAGCTTATTTTCCCCTAGAGTCTTGAAAGTTGTCTTCCCTGCCGAGCTCGTACGGTACTGCGCATGTGCGAGGTTTGCTATAAGCTTCCGCGCAGCGGCTATTGACATCATTTCTCCTAGGGCGATTATTTGAGCTTCCCCGTTCGACGTTCTTCTGCCTCCACCTCTGCCTTACGTCGTTCTGCGGAAGGTGCGTCCCTCTGCTCCTACGCCAGGGACGGTCGTTCCGCCTCCTACTGCCTCCATCCGGGCCACTGGATGATACACCGGCCTTTTCGTCCACGAACCTGTCTTCCTTGCAAAGACTCCATTCTCATCACTGCATTCCTTTGCCACGTACAGTCATTCTGGCCTCCGCTTCCACCCGCGGAAGGGCACTTCCCTCCGCTCTACGGAGGACGCCTCCCTCTGCTCTTCCTTTCAACATCATCCTACCTTCCGTTGCTATGCAACAGTTTTATGGATGCTCCGCCTCCCACTGCTTCCATCCGGACCAGTGGATGATGCGCTGGCCTTTTCGTCCATGGGCCGATCCTCCTTTCAAAGACTCCATTGTCATCACTGCATTCCTTTGACCACATGCAATCATTCTGCCCTCTGCTTCCGCCCGCGGAAGGGCGCTTCCCTCCGATCTGCGGAAGATGTATCCCTCCGCTCTGCGGCAGGCGCCTCCCTCCGCTCTTCATTTCAAGATTATCCTGCCTTCCGTTGCTCGTCCGTTTCTTCGGTTAAGGATGACTCTCATCTGCCCTTAATGGGCTTACCATGTCCTTCCATCATTCCTCTGGAATGTCTTTTCGTCTACCATGCCTCTCTTCACTTCGCCGCGGCACTACGTCCCGTTTTTGATCCCAACACCTTCGTTCCTCGAACAAGCGTTCTGCCTCTCACTTTGGCCTCTTCCTATGGAGGTGTTCCGAGTTTTTTATCACAACAACACTCCACATGACGGACGGATGGATGCTCTTTCTTACCCTCCTTCCGTTCCGCAGAATCAACTGGACAACGACATCCTTCTGACTCAACCAAGTCTCCCTTCCGAGCCTCCGCATACTGGAGTGCTCTCCTTACCATCCGTATATCATCGTCCCATGGATGGGAGATCCTTCGTTCTTGTCCACTTCCTTCCGCCGCCCCTCCACACCACCGTTCCTCTTGGTTCCTAGCCCAAGATGGCTTGTCATCAAAATTGTTAACCCTTGCTTCCCCTGCTCGGCCTCCGTCCGTACCAGGACAAGGGGGGGGGGGGGGAGATTGCATCTCAAGTAGAACCAGAGGCAGATTTAGGTGGGTGCGCCGGGTGAGACCGCATCCCCCTTCGGTTGTAAAGAAATAAAAAAAAAAGCCATTTTCAGGGAACAAAAATTGATTAAGACGTCTTCAAAATGGTTCGTTTACTTGCCCACGAATGACAAAAGGGAAAAAAGGTAATAAATTAAAGGTTCTTCAACTTGGATCTTAAGGGGTTACAGTAGATGAATCACCTTCTTCCCAGAAAGAAGCCCCACACAGAAGTAGACAAGAAAGTGAGCGTTCACAAATTACGTAACACGCTTTTTTTTTAGCAACGTAAACTCCCTTCTCCCGTTAATAACACCAATGTCTCCCTCCCTCCCCCCCCCCTCCACCCCACGTGAAAATACGTAATTAATTTTTCGATGAATTACTTTTTATAAGATATGGTTAGTATAGAGAAGTAAGGACCAGTCAATTTGAAAAAATAAAAATTCCAAGTTGCAAACAGAATTTACAAAAATCTTTTAGCTAAACAAATTTAGGAAAAAATTAAGCAAAAAAATTATTTAGCGAAAATTAATGGTTACTTACCACTTCGCCATACTCCACTTTTTCGCAACCCTCCATCCCCCCTCAACGCGTCATGTACGTAATTTGCTTACGCTCCCAAAGGAAAGCATTAAGACATGCTAGAGGTTGTAGCTATCCTTGTGATTACACAACCGCAGTTCAAATCTTTTCATCTGGTTAGGAAGGTAAATTCAAACCAAGGTCCAGGCTAGCCTATCAAAAGTTGCCAACACGAAGCGTAAGAAAACCACGCAGAAGTCTAATATATTTAATTATTTTGCACCACCTGAGAAAGCACCACATGGCTTGTTTCTTTAATAAGAGTCTAAAAAGCCTCAAAGCTGTACACCACATTGCTTTCCATCTTTGCAACAATTCACAACAGCAACTGCAGAAAGAAGTTGTTATACACTAAAAAGATTAAAATCTTACCTGCGATCAACAATGAACAGTGACAGGTTTACAGGCCTTGCATTATTAAATATTCATCGAAACACTCCAATTAACGTAGATAATGTAAAAGACAAGTTATCGTCATTTGGATTTTGTTTTGTAAGGCTGCAGTGCCGGTCTGCACTAATTATCGTGTAAATAAAAAGTGAGTTTTGAAAGCCTTTAGAAATGAAATCCTTAAAAAAAGTGTATTTTAAACAAAGGGTATTTTTAATTCGACGTGTCACACGTCGAATTAATGCCGTTGTGGCCAAAAAACGGGGGTACCCGTTTTACGTCAGCGACGTCTCCTCAAAAGCCAGGCACATTTGTTCAATTCTGATCCGGCGAAATTCAAGTATGTTGGTGGGACACTTGCAGTGCGCAAGTACAAAAGGTATTATGCTCAACAGAATATACATACGCCGTTTGAAGTATGATAACCACTAAACAGGTCCTTAAGCGAAAAACCGTTTTCCGATAGTATACGATCTGTGAATGACGTCAGCAAAATGTCATTGTAAAGGTTGCGCTCATACGAAAAATTGCGGCGTGTAACTGCGCAATTCGGCAAGTCAGCTCTTCAAATTGCGGTCGGTTAGAGACTAAGCACGGACATCGAGATGGCTCGTCTCTTATCGCGAAGTACAATACAAAGTGAGTCGTAACTTACCTTTAGCGGTAATCTGGATGGTACACGGAATTTTTACGGTGGAATCTGGACGGTACATTGAATGTAAGGCGCGCATAGCCTCACTGCTTTCTGGGTGTGATATATTACAGTATTTTATTACGCTTATTTGTGGTGTTGTTTCTTATTGAAAGAGTGAACAAAGCGAATGATGTCCTATTTTTACAGTGGCGGACTGGCCAGGGAGGGAAGGGCGGAATATTCCTTCTGACCTTGAATTCTCCCATTTTTTTTTTTAATCCGTAACAGGAAGACTCGCGCAAGTTTTATTGGTTCGATATTAGTTTTACCAACAGATTTAAAATTACAAATAATAATAATAATAAGATAATTATAAAATGCTAGTAAAACAAGTACTTTGTATTGAGTAACCTAACAAAAATTGGCCGCATGAAATTGCAGTGTTATATTCAATGTCGAATTTGTCACAATTTTCGTGTGAATATTTTTACTTTTGTTAATACACCTAAAAGGTGTAAATAAATTTAAAGTAGTCAACCTCACGTACCCTCAGTGCAATACGATTTCTCCTACTCCCCCCTCCCCCCAAATTACCTGCTGAATTTACTGAAAATATGATGTTCGAAGATTTAAAAAATGTAAAAGTCGGATGAACAAGAAGAAAGGGAACGGGAAACTGTAAAACAACGAAGCTTTCAGTTTCTTTTTTTTTTTTTTTGTAAGAAAACCTATATCAGCGTCCGATGAAAATTTATCTGGTCAGTGATTGCATCGTCGCACACAAGATTCTGGCTCATTTGCCGTATCGTAGTAGCAAAAGTTACGAGACAAGTTTTTTTAATATAATGTGCAATATAGTAGATATTGTTCAGTACGTACACCACGCATTCAGATTTTTTAGTAGTGTCCTGTTGGTATGTCTGCCGTTCCAACTGCATACATCAATTGCACATTTTTTTTATTTTACTATACAACACGTCGAATTACTAATGTTGTGTTAGTGCATCCTTGTTTTAAATTTAAATTATGATTTTTTTATTGCGCTTGAAAACTTACATTCCTAATTTTCTTATGGGCCTAGCAGTTCCTTCCTCTTGTAGGCTCAATCCCATTCCCTAGCGATAAAAAGTTGGCTTCCCTGCCGTACTCGTAGCTTACTTCCACGCATGCGCGTGTGCCTCTATATAATGCGCCCGAGATTCGGTCTCCCCTATTGGCACCACGGATTCCCTGATTATTCTTGTGGCTTGCTCTTTCGGCTTCGTGGTGTCTTTATACACACAGACTCAAGCGCCGTAACACTGCAGCACAGACGAGCGAGCAACTTAGCATTGGGACGACGCTCGAAGCTCGAAGACTTAAGAAGACCACCGACCGGGATTCGGTCTCCTCTTCTGAAACCACGGATTCCTGTCCATTCTGCTTCTCCTGGCAGCTTGCCCTTCGGTTCCATTGTGCCTTTACACAAACGGATTCCTGCAAGCGCTGCTAATACACTATAGCACAGGCAACCGAACAACCAAGCATTCGGATGCCGCTCGAGGCTAGAAGACTTACAAGACCACCAACCTGGACTCGGTCCTCTGCTGGGACCAC
>JAHWFP010012449.1:93090-105066 GCA_023313725.1 Lithobius niger
AGACTTACAAGACCACCAACCTGGACTCGGTCCTCTGCTGGGACCACAGATTGCTGGCCACTCTGCCTCATACACGGATTCTTGCAAAGCACAGCAGCGTAGGCATCCGGGTGTACGACTCACCAAGCGACCGGACTACTCAGCAACCAGGAACCACGAGTTGCTGCCACAACTGCTTTCGTATAGAAGCCCCTTCTTCATCAGTGATTCCCTCTGTTGCACCGTGCGTCTTGTGTGCACAGGCGCTTAAGAATCAGGAACCAACAAAAAACCTTTCCTGTTATTCTTGCGTTCTACAGTTACTCATGCGTCCGCACACCAAGGCATACAAGTGGCCAGGCATCCGCCGACTGCTTTAAGTACGTGTCAAACTCGTAAACTACAATCTCGGCATCCGAGTACCTGCAGCATCCGTATGCCACAATACAAGCGTCCGAGCATCCGCACATTCCCTGACACAACGAGTGTGTGTCGACAAACCTCGCCACAGGTATCTGTACGACCAAACCGCCTCCAGCGGCTGCAAAGCACAACAGCGTCTAGCTGCCGATCCGCCTCTGAGGTTTCTCCAGCATGGGCACCTTCTGCGCATTGATTCTGCGCAGCCTCTTCATATATAGGCCAGTCAGTCGGCCACCATTTCGTCCTTCTTCTCAAGACTTCGACTACGTTGGATGTGCTGTGGACTGCCATTCCTTTTCCTAGGACAGTGATTCCTGTCCACGATCCCCTTCGGCTACAGTCTGCCAGGCCTTCAGAGAACTTAATGAATGGACAAGGCTTGTCCTCCGCTGCATAACAATACCCAAATGTTTCAGCATCAGTGCACCTCAGCACGAACGCCCAGACAACCAGGCTTCTAATAATAATAATAATAATAATAATAATAAAACAATTTGTTGCTGGAGCAACAGGTCTGGCAAGGATCCTGAAGAATCTCTTACTGCCAGCCTAAACACAGAAGGGCAGCTCTTAAGGAGCCAAGGGCAAAAAGATACGGTAAAAGGCATAGAGATTTAAAAGAAAAAGATTCAACACAAGCATGGCCAAAACGAGGTGGTAGAAGGGTAAAGGGGAAAAGGTCACGCCTGCCTTACCAACTTGGTTAGACCTGCCAGGGACACGAAGGACCCCGTTAGCATCGCCAGACGAGGGAAAAGGAATGGGAAAGGAGGGCGGTCAATTGTCACCACACAAAAAGGTTAAAAATCTAAAAAGAAAAAGAGCTAATAAAAGAGTTCAAAATGTAAAGAAAAAATTTAAAATAGTTAAAAACTAATCAGTAAGAACGCTTGAGAAACCGTGCCAAGGGCATGGTGTTCAAAATACGCTTAAAAGCCGCCACGGTAGTTGCAGAGACAGCCTCCTCGGTCAGGGAGTGCTACGGCTCAATCACTCGCAGTGCAAATAAGTTCCTTCGACACTCCGTGTGGGATTGCTGACTAAGAAGTTTAAATGACTGGGTTCTAGTCCTATCCGTTGCTGAACGTTCGAAGAGGGGGACGTCAATTGGTAGGAGTCCCTTGACGATTTTAAAGACCAGGATGAGGTCTGCCTTGAGACGACGGAGCTCCAAGGGTTCCAAACCAGCCCTACGGAGACGTTCACCTAGTTCAAGATCTCTGAATCCCGAGAGCCCATGCGTGAATGAGCGCTGCACTGCCTCCAAGCAATCCACGTCCTTTAGGAGATGTGGTGACCAGACCGGACTAGCATACTCCAGAAGTGGGCGAACGAACGCCACAAATGCCCTGACAAGGGTAACTGAATTGGCTGCTTTGAAGCAGCGTTTCACAATAGCAAGTCTTCAATATGCCGCCGACGCGACTTTCACACAGTGTAAGGACACTTTAAGGTTGGGTGTCAACCAAACTCCAAGATCCTTTACGGGGTCCATTGGCTTCAATGGTCTGGTCCCAAGGGCGTACTGGAAGGATGGGTTCGAATCGCACATATGTAGGACACCACATTTACCAAGTGAGAGAGGCAATGGCTAAACAATGGACCAATGGTGGACATACTGGATGTCAACCATAAGTGCAGAGCCACCCTGGAAACTAGTAATATTGGTGCAGGATTTCAAATCATCTGCGAATTTAAAGCAAGGACGGGACTCCGTGCCGGGTGGAATCAGGTCTTTCAGGAATGTAACAAACAGTAATGGGCCCAGCACGGAACCCTGCGGTACACCACTTGAAACTGATAGTTCCGTAGAAGCCACGGAATCCACAAAAACTCGTTGCTTTCCATTAGCGATAAAATCACCCAGCCAACCCAGCAACTTTCCACCAATATAAGGTGTGAGAGTTTGGCAAGCAGTTTGGAGTGGACCACCGATTCGAAGGCCTTCTTAAAATCGTAGTACACCACGTCAGTAGGAGCTCCCTCATCCAGAGCGCTCGTCCACAAATCCATGGCGAGTAGCAACTGCAGTATCGATGATCTACCTGGCAAAAAGCCAACCTGGTCACTGCTTAGCAAGCTACCTCTCTCAAAAAAAGACAGCATGTCCAAACGAATAATAGTCTCCATGACCTTGCAAAGCGCAACTGTAAGCGCAATCGGGCGGTAATTATGGGGATTCGAGGTGTCACCACACTTATAAAATGGAAACAACATTCGCTGAACGCCACAAGTTAGGAATAGCACGATTATTCAACGAGAGATTAAAAATAAAAGCAAGTGGTGTGGCGATCGAAAAGCACACCTGTTTAGTGTTTATAAAAAAAAGCGGAAAACCCGTCGGGTCCCATGGAGTGACTTGGTTTCATTCGTAAAAGAACAGCTCTAACCTGTGTAGGGGAGAATCAACCGAAGTTAGCAGGTCGGTAAAAAGTGGGTTTTTGCGAGTATCCCGTATTGGTGGGATGCACCCATTATCAGAGACTGTGTTGGAGATAAAGATCTGGTTTAGTAGGTTCGCCTTTTGGCCATCCTCTGTCACGTAGCTGGCTCCAACAGATAATGGTGGTAAATTTCGGATCGAACGTGTTTTAGACCTGTATAGACGAAACAGAGAAGCCATGCTCCCCTCCTTTAGTGTGTCAAGTTCTCTTTTGGTGTGCCAAAGGTCCACCATGTCCGCGTATTCAGCCTGTATGTGGATGTAAGAACGACGATTAATTTCCGAAGGATCAATTTTCAACTTCTGCCAGATTTTCAACTTTTTGCGACCCAGTTTTTTAATAGAGGCTGGCAGGAAGCCGTGAGCTGGTTTGGGTGATGGTTTTGCCCGACAGGAGGCAACCTGCTAATATGCATTAGGCATCCAAACAATTGGAACCCGGAGACCGGACACCGGCGTTCGGACCTGGGACCGTTTTATTAAATTGCAACACGCTATCCACCTGCTTTGGAAAACGCTACTTGTCTCCAACGCTTTGTCTTTTTGGCCATTACGCTGCTAACCAAACCCCGGTACACTTTCCGTCTTTTTCTGACATCCGAGTCCAGGCCCTCGTCCGGGCCCGGTTTCTTCCCTTCTTCTCCATGAACCACCATCAGTCCACCTTCTTCGAAGATAAAGACCTTTGTCATGATCAACACCTGTTACAGATGAACTCGCAGCCTGTCTGATTCCTTCAAGCAGTCTGCAACCACCACTCCAGGTTCTGTCATTCATCACGCAACATGCACTGCTGCGAACAAGCGCTACATGTGCTTCCGGACCCGAAGGCCATGGGCTCGTTAAGGGAACCCAAAAAGACCACAGTTGCTCTCCGAGACCGCTACAGCCAGAGCCCTGCCATCCCAGTCTGTTACATCTCCTGTTACTCCGTGGTAATCGAGGCTCGAAAGCCGGGCCGGGATCAAGGGTCGGGCCTGGGACCATGTCAAAGAACCATTCCTGGTTCACTGTTTTACGATCTCCGGACTATACCTCGAGCTGTCATTTACGATTACAGCTATTTGTCTCCCGTCGACCGCCCTGCTGCTCAAGCCTGTAAAAAGCCACGAGGTTCCCCTTCTCATACGAACCCCAGCACTTCCTGGCCGCCGTTTCATAGCAAGTACAGACCTCTCGACCAAGAATACAACACAGACTCTCGTGGAAGCCCCACATTCGCACTGTCCGTCTTAAGCCTCTGCACCTCTCCACAACAACTGCCTCTGCTTGGTCCTAACAGGGACACCGCAGATTCCGACTCAGGAAGCCGTTTGGACTTCTCTCCTGCGAGGCCTTCAGTTGTGCGCCGAGGATGAGGCGCATTTTTCCATTAATCCAGCATCACTGGATTCCCTTCTCCAGGCTTTTCAACACAGAATAGACACCCTGCGGGCTTCTAATACAAGCTTTGGGATTCCGCTGAATGCCTTGTGTCTCTCCACCGGACAGTCTACCGTCAGCCTGACACGATTCGCTTCCTCCGCTTCGCCAACTCGACTTTTGCTTCCAACCTCAGACGCATACAAGACCAGGCCTCGTCCCTTCGTGTCTAGAACATGCTTCTGAAGAACCAGCTACAAACAGTTGACAAGTTATCACCGCTCTCCTCTTCTCCTCATTGGCAAAAAGATTATTGTGCCCGTTCGCACACTCGACGTCCACACAGGCATTGTTCTCCTCAGGATTCCGCAGTCGCGTCAGCCAACCTTGTCACTCCAACCAGGATCCAGCAACAAACTATCTTTCTTTCTCTAGCCCTCGACCTGGATGTTGGTTCCTCTGTGCAAGATCTCTTCGTTGGATTCCCCCGGTCATTGGATGCCTAGACCGAAAGGTATGCCATGAGATCCCCTGCCTCGTACAGGATCGTCATCATCCCCTATGATCGTCACCTCGGATGACCCACTGCTTCCGGACTTTTCGGCGGTGGCCGCCGTCTCTGCACGGTAGCCTCAGTCGGCATCCAGGTCTCAGACTATGCCCACTTTTGGACCTTCTTCCTCCGAGTTACCGGTTGCCTGCAGTCCTACTGTCAAGACTTCGTCCACCTCGCCTGTTCAGTGTGCACAGGCAGACTCAGCTCAGGACTTAAGGTCTCTCCAGGAAGCCTCCTTAAAGCCAAGGAACAAATAGGCAACCGCCTACCACTACAAATGCGCACCTGAGCTGTTTGCCTGTCTTCTTATAACCTCTCCAACAACGAAGACGACGACACGAGCAGCCAGGACTAAAACCGGCGCCCGGTCTGTAGACTAGAGACCGGCGCTCGGGACTCGAGACCGGCGACCGACACTCGACTCTGGTCACCCCTTTCCTTCCGCCTCCTTCATTTGGAGGATCATGATCTGCTGTTCACCTGCCTGCTTATGTTCACTCCAACTGGAAAGTAAGACAGCAAAAGCGACCGGCTGACCAGCTTGCCAGCGGCCGGGCGGCCAGACAACCAGGCGACCGCCTACTGCTAGGATATCGGCGCTCGTAGCTTGGAGACTGGCGCTCAGGACTGGTCTTCCTCCCCCCCCCCCACCCCTTATTTGGGAAACCGCCGTCTGCTGTCCACCTGTCTTATGCTACCACTGACACGGTCTTGCACACTCCGATGCAGCTGCTGCTCCAAGATGTGTCATTTACAACTACATTTACGAGACTCATCGGTTTCCTGCCTCCTGTCTCCCAAAAGACAAGACCACTGCCGTTCAAGCCCTTGCCCTTCGCATCCTCCGGTCCTGTTCGTCTCCTTGAGGAAGCTAAAACCATCTTGATGTGGTTTTTTCTTCCTCTCTCCCAGAACACGTAAATACATCCATGACACCCTTCGGTTTCAGCAACAATGCTCCCCCGGAATAAGGGCTGTCTCGGTTGCTTGCAACTCCATCGTCGCCGCTCTTTTTCTTTAATGGATAATTTATGGTTCACAGGGTCAGTTGATCCTGGGGCTGCCGACTCGTAGCACGGGTAACCTCCGTCCTTGGCATCCGCCTCCACGTGACGAGGTCTGCTGTATAAGAAAATCAGGTAATGCATGTTTTCAAGCGCAATAAACACATAAAATACGAGGGTAGGGCCTGGTTGATTTTAGCTTTTGTTGCTAGCTGAAAACATATACATTACCCTCACCCTTTTTAAGAAATATAATCACACCTAAACCACCAGGTAGAACACAATTCACTGTTCGACTTAAATTTTCGGAGAAAAAACCGTTCTCTCTTAGAAAACAACGCACACCACGGAGGAAAAATAAGTTCTCACTTGGCAATTTGTAAACAAAAATTCGAAATGACACGCGTGGAGGAGCAGACTGCAGACCACTAAATCTGTATATCATCGCTTCCAAGAAGATTCCACTTCCTGGCAAACCCAGCTCTGAGCTGATAGTGCACCAAGCTCTCAATACGGATGGTCCCGTTCTGAAGAAGGAGATCGGTTTTTTTCTCCGAAAATTCAAGTCAAACAGTGAACCGTGTTGTACCTGGTGGTTTAGGTGTGATTATATTTCTTAAAATGACTTTTCAAAAACCACTGTATTCTCCGTTTACCAGTTTTCGTTAAATTGCGCAGCGCCTATAGTCCTATACCTTCCCATATGGAGATCATAACAGGATCCTGCACAAGATCCTGCAGGATCCTGTGTAAGATCGTGTGCAAGATCTTGGTAGGATAATGCATGAACCTTCAAAACTTTAGGATCCTGTAAGATCCTGCTGGGATCCTGTAGAATCCTGCTAGGATCCCGTATGTTCCTGTTAGGATCCTCTGCAGGATCCTACATGATCCTGACAGATCTCACAGGATCTGCAGGATCTTAACAGGATCCTGCAAGATCTTTCAAGGTATTAGACAGGATCTCCACATGGGCTCACCCGCCCGGCCTCCCCTCTCGGTCGCCAAGGTAAACCCTGAGTGGAAGAAACAATGAATCAAGGCCCGACTCGGACGCTTTGTATAGAGGCACACAGCATGCGTGGAAGGAAGCTACAAGTACGGCAGGGAAGCCAACTTTTCATCGCTAGGGATTGAACCTTCAAGAGGAAGGAACTGCTATATAAGAAAATCAGGTATTGTATGTTTTCAGCTAGCAACAAAGTAAAATCAACCAAGCCCTACCATGGTATTTTATGTTTTTTTTTTAAATTACTGCCCTCCTATTGTGAAGTATCACTACTCAGGTCGGTCATTGCCCTGTACTTCATTAGGAAACGTAGGCTTTAGTTGAAGGACCTGGTTTTTTGCATAACAAAGCAAGTTTGGTGCTGGCGTTCTCAAGATATTAGGCGTAGGACTTTTCCGTGGAACGTTTCAGATGTTACTCAACAGTGAGTTAGCAAATGGTGAGTTCATAGTTTGTACATTTTCCAAGGAGCTGAAAATCCAAGGCTTGTCGTTGTGGTATTATAACTGCAATGTAGAAAACACTGTGTGGGTGCCAAATCTGCAGGGATGTAGGTTACACTTACTGATTTAGAAAAAACCAGCTGGACGAAATCTGAAATATCAAACTTGCCATTGGCTCTAGTTAGGGAAGTCTACAACCTGTGCAGTTTTCATTGTTATTAACATTATCTCCTCCTGCACCAGTATCTGCAAAATGTATGGATATTGGTCACGGTAGTGAAAAGGTAATATTAAAATTACTAATTGCAGTAAAACCATAATTCCCGTTTTTAATGTGCCACATAACATGTATATAAACACACATGCAACACATACTTTAATTATTAGACACTCCAGGCCTTTTCCATCATAGGTAAATAAATTTGATTGCAAGCAGGCTTATGGTGATCAAATGTCGTGAGCAATTTTTCTCTGTACTGTTTACACAACTGTACTAACTACTAACTTCCACACTTTGATAAATTTGTCATTTTATGTATTTATACGTTAGTTAACTAAAAGGAAAAAAATTATCCTGGGAAGCAACTTTTTTTATTCATTTTATTTTTAGCACCCATACTTTGGTAACAAAAAGTAATCTTTCTCGCTGTACCGGGACCTGCCTTTTTTGTGGCACCATAATCGGTGCCAGCCTTAACGAATAATATTTTTTACAAGATTATTATTAACCAACAGTGAAGTATTGTATTCCTTTAAGACCACACAAAATGCGCAGTTGTGCATAGTGTCCAATACTAGCACGGTCGGTATGCCATTTCTCAACCAGCATGGTTTGACAAAACCTCTCTGAACGTCTGTTAGGAGCTGGAAACAAAACCTACACATGAAGATTGCTGTGTTGAATGTAGCAATGATGGAAGCAGCAAAAAAAAAAATACAATATAGCAGCTGTTTCTACGTCGAAGTCTTAAATTGACAAGAACAAAGCAAGCACAGCCAAGATTTCATAGCCAATGCAAACTAAGGTGAACATTTCAGTAAAAAGTGTGAAAAATTGTATAAAAAAAAAAAATTAATGCATGGAATGTCGGTTTGCTTAAAAATACTTTTATGATTCAAGTTTACTGAATTTAAAATTAGAAAAATCAAATGTTCTCCCGTTTTAATTAGCTATTGTTGTCTTAACCACCATGCTTGGTGTTAGCATGCAGCCCTTTTGAGATGCTTTATTGAGCATGCTAATTAACGAGCAAGTGAGCATTAGCATTTCATCTGAAGTAAACTTGAAGTAAGCTGTAATGGCGATCACTATGAATAAAACTTGGCGGCAGCCACTAGTTTTGCAAGCTTGCTGGTTTCAGGCGTTAAGTGTGTGCGCACAAGTTGCCCTTAACTTGTTGTTGATCATGCATTAATTTCATTTATTAATTCTGTTTGTTGCCCCCGCCCTTTCCCCAACTTCCACTTAACATTAAGGTGAAGATAGAGATACGACGATTTGTAGTTTGGAACAGTAAAAAATAAGATGCGTGGAAGATATGTCAAGAAGAATGTACATTCACAAGTGATTCCAATGCATTAACAAAAAACAATGGCAGCAGTAAGATGAGGGACGATCTCACTATCAAATGCGTCAAGTTCCTACATTTGCTTTCAGCCAATAAATTTAGAAGGATGTGGTCTGTTTACAACAACGAAGTTACGAAGTTAGCATAAGGATATTTTTATGCTAAAAATAAACCAAATGTAGGGCCATGCAAAGTTAAGTGTTTGGGTTTACAGGCGCGGGCAGATGCTCTACATTATTGCAGGTCAACATTTTTTTAGTCCACCCCCTGAAAATCATATTTTTGTCAAATTTTGACCGTTTTTCACATTCCAATATGCCATTTTAACCGGTTTAAAACGAGCTGTTCAATGGTGCAAATTCAAATCTTTGGCTCCTACCACTAAGAAGTTATTTGGCAAAGGCTAAAAATTTTTGAATGCTAGATGCCATAAAAAACATATTACCAAAATACTGTATTTTTTTGGCCGACTACCTACTCTTTCAGCTATGAGCTAGGTCCATCAAATAAATGTGTCCAGTTAAATAAAATAAAAAATAAAATAAAATGCCTGGTTGCCTGGTGATTTTATTTGCAACCTTGCCCGTAAACCAAAAATTTTTTTTTGCGTGGCCTAGGATTAAACTTAACGCAAATTCAGAGTTCTTGAACACTTCTTTACAAGCATGAAACCATTTTTATTTTTACTTCTTATGCAAAATCAAAATTAGCTACAGAAATGACATTTGCTTCTATGAAAACTGTGTTAAATATTAACAATTTTTTTAAAGCGTGTATTTAATTATGTCTGCGGCGGATTTTGAGTTTGCCTCAGAATCAAAACAAATAATCGATTCTCTGTTTTTTGGCAACAGAGCTCCTTGTTGATATCGAAAATGGTCATAAAAACAATGGCGCTTGTAACTTCCAAGCTATTCCAGCTTCGTCAAGGGAAGTCTCAAACCAGTCAATCCAGGGAGATCAGTTAGTTACTATGTCACTCATCGATTTCAACAGAATGTATCCCCCACCAGTTTAGTCAAAAGTAAGAAGAATGCAATGAAACGTGCAGCGGAATATACTGGCATAAGCTTATCCACTGTTACGATGATTGTCCAAGTAGCAAAATGATCGTCATTGTTGCAAACTCTCGGTAGAAGGCGGCCGCAGTTTTCTCCAAGAGTGTGCTCTACGACTTTGACTGTCGTGTAATACGGCAAATTGTAGCGTACATGCAGATCAGTAAGGAGTTGCCAACAGTGTGGAAGATCATAGCCGAAACTCGGCAACATAATGGATTTACCGGTCGGTCGAATGGTATGGATCGTATTATGAAAAAATTGGGCTTTCGGTTCAAGAAATTTAATCAGCGGAAACTTTTGTTCGAATGTACTGACATTGTCACTGCCCGCTGCATGTATTAACTTTCATTCGTCCCAATATTAACGAGCAATAAAACGTATGCGTCAACAAAAACGCCACTTGCGTTTCTTGATGAGACATGGATGAACGAAAGCCATTCTGTGAAAAATGTGTGGCACAGCAACGAAATAGTTCACGGGTATGGGAAAACGACAAGCCCCAAACAACAGGCCTTCTCAGGGCTGCAAGTATGTTTATTCACAATCCAGTGTAGTAAATATAATCCTCTTCCCTTAATGGTGGTATGAGCGGTGACGGAGCTAATCCTAGCTGATGTCAGTGGTAGTTTCAAGCCTGCTCTACAGGGCTGTGTTTTGGCCAGTTCTGGATATTAGTTTGGCCTCTTAACTATGATCGGAGGATTTTTGGTTTGATCACCAGGTTCTGCCCCACCCCCTCCCCTTTACTAGACCTCTTTCTCCTTCAAAAGAATTTAGTACCGTAATGTTCAAAATTGATCTGGCTCATCTATACGAGTATTAGTTTACTTCAGAGGACATACGGTTCTAAGAAATTAATTAAAACAATTAAAATTGTGCTCTCTCTTAATTTTTTAACTGCTGCCAGGAAAATCATTTAATTTAAATTACTTTAATTTTAGTGCAACGATCTATCTTGGGTAAAGACTTTTGAACTCTTTACATTCTTTTACATATTTTATTCATTGTTTTGTTATATGATGAATAGCCATCACCCTTCTCCGTCTTTTCCACTCGACTGGTGATAATATTGAGGACTTTGCACCCTTGGCAGGCCTAACCTTGGTGGTAAGGCAGTTGAGATCTTATCCCACCTTTCCTAAGTCCATCCCACCTTTTTATTGACCATGCTAATTTTGAATTTTATTTATGCATGTACGTAAGCTTTTTAAATCTTTGTATCTTGCATTGGTTTTCTCCTTGCTGCCTTCACATCCCCTTTTTATTCTTTCTTTGCTCTTTTACACACATCATAAACACTACCCCTTTTTAGGATGGCTGTCTACGATCTACCTGTTGTTCTGGCAACAAATTGCTTATTATTATTAAATGTAAGTACCGTGCAAAAAAAAAATTTCCCTAAAACATTACGTAAAAAATAACACAAAAAGGGTAAAATAGGTAAACAAAGAAAGAATAATAACAAAAATTGGAAATAATGGAATTTCCAGTAAAGGCATTAGAAATTGTAAAGAAGTCTCCTTGCTTCACCTGGTTGGGGAGGCAGCCCGACCCCCAATTGAAAAAAAAAAAAAAAAATGGGAAAATGTTTTTTTCTCCAATTCACAAACCGTCGAACATGTGTTCCTTCTTCATTCTCCTGAAAAATGAACTTTTTCCGAATCTGTTTTCGCCATTATCAAGAATGAACTCTCCTATAAACAACCGATCACCGATTTTTGAAAACGTCAAACATCAACTTTATTGTAAAAATGTACAAAAATCTTGAAGTGTTTGGCATAAAACCCATAGCTTTTGTAACTGTGTTGTAAATAGGCAAGGGTGTCGCTAACTGACCAGCCCTTGAGGTTATTTTTATAAGCAGCATGTTATTCTTGTACAAAACACCTCCTTTCATTTAGGCCTATTTGCCAGTCATTTAGGCCTATCTTCACAATGCCCATTTTTCCATGTTGTTGCCTTAAAAAGCTTCCTGCAGAAAAATTTAATGGTTTCACTTTTGGCTTTTAATATAATTTAAAATCAATGTCTTATATTCCAACAGTCCATTGAAACTGTTGCTGCGTTTATTCAGCTTTAAATTTATACTACCTTATACAAATCTCGCCGCCGCTGCCCCCCCCCCCCC